>SJYQ01006688.1:108670-126405 GCA_006410935.1 Redunca redunca | reverse complement strand
ACCTCAAATCTGATCAATCAGGATTTAGACTTCTGTTTTGCACGTATAAATTCGGAGACTTTCTTTTCTACTCCTGACCCCAATATCTGGAGTTTTCCAAAAGAGAATATTGAGTGTCAGGATTTATTTTTGCTGGCTTCGTAAATGTGAAAAGTTAAAACGAGCAAACGACACCCTGTCCCAAATTGATGTTGCATTGGCTCGTGCTCCCCGTCGCAGGAACCTTCTACAAACCAGGGTGCAGCGGTTAGGCACCAATCCCAGTCTCCGGCGTCGCCTGATTAGTCAACTCCTGAAAAGCATTAATGGTAGAAATAAAACGCATGAGGTGATAAGATGAAACCCAGTAACTGTTTCTTTTTCTTACTTTCCCCCCTCCTTTCCAGGCTGGTAATGAAGAAATGGTGCAAATAGGTAAGCCTTATTCTCAGATGTCACTCTTATCTTGGTAGGGAATGAAGTAAGCTAAGCAAAATATTGTTTCTGAAATTTCTCCCATTGATGGTTAAAGAAGTAACTGGTGGTCCAGGAACATTTCTATTCTTCTCTTCCTCTTTACAGAGGAGGGAGTCAGTTTCCTCAGGCTGAATTGTAGTGATGTAAAAATTGTCCTGCAGTTGGACTTTTCAGGTGTCGGTTATTATCTGTCTTTGGACAAGCCACTGGTAGGTACTTGAAAGGTGATGGAGGGACTGGAAGAAGATACAGAGATAATCAAATGAAATCAGCTTCTGTAAGGTTAAGTGGAACACATTTATTAGAAGAGAAAGTGTAAGAATGCAACAAAGAAGAGAAAAATAAAGTACAGATGATGGAAAGTTTTCTCTTAAAATTTTTTCCAGCTTTGAATAATCCCTCTGATGACTTTTCTTATACCATCTGCTTTAAAATCATTCTGCTATTGTGTAAGATATGTTAGGCCTTTTGCAGATAACATCTAAAACCTCGGTACTGCCTGATGATAAAGGACTTAGTTCCATTTTATGGGTGAGGAGACTGAGGCTCACAGAGTGTGTCTTGTAAAATGTCCCTCCAAAGTCCATGGTCTTTTTTTGAAGCTGTTTATAATATATTTGTTCTGAATTCAGAGACGGAAAGTCATCTGTCAAGAAGCTGGGCTCCATTCAGTCTTTTCATACACATTTAACTTCAGTTACTATACAAGATAATTTTCTTTTTGGCACAGCAGTCTGTGTATTCTGTATTTGTCAAGTGGTACTGTAAAGTCATCTTTTAAATGAAAAGTTTTTGTTACTGCAGACTTAGTTACAAATTGTTGCCTATGCGCTGTGTGCCAGGCACAGTGCTAATTGCTTGATGTGCCTTATGTCATCTGTTTGTCACAACTGCACTAGGAGGTTGGGACACATTTGTGCCTATTTTAGATTTGAAGGAAATGAAGCTTGAGAGGTTAGACAGCAACCTGCTATAGTGCATAGTGGAGAGATGGGGGACTCCAGAGGTGTAAACTAAATGGAGGGGCCCCAAGATCCAGGCCCAGAGGCATCTGTATGTAGCCGCCTGTCATCCTGTGTCACAGCGCTCCCTTCCTACTCAGTGCCTTTCTTTGCTGGAACTCCTCCCCAAGCTTAGACCTCCACAGGAAGAAGAGAACAGATGGGAGGAGATGGACTGAGAACTGCATTGAAAATACAATGTCTATGAAGAGACATTTGTCGTTTGTAGTTGATAGCATTCAGCCATAAACATGTTATCTTTTTAAAGAAGGAGTTTTTCCTTTCTAACCAGTCTTCAAGCAAATAGAGAAAAGAAAGCTGTCTTACTTTTTATGTCTTGAACATTTGATTACTTAAATGTCCTAACATTTCAAAATGTAAATTAAAAAACTATTTTAAGATTACTCATTCTACAAGGAATAAAATATATTGCTTTGATTAAATTTTCAGATAGACTCAGCATGCTCATATGTAAGAGACCCTGGTTGAGACAGTGGTCCAATCCTTTAAATAACAGAAACTACTTTGGTAGCTCTTGTCCTCAGGGAAGAAAGGAGTACCGGTCTGCTTTATTTTGATAAGAGGGATAACAGCACAGAAGAGAAGAGGTCAGGGCACTCTTAAGTTGTGTTGCTGGAGATTTATTTTCTCCTCTGCAAGTTTATTTTCTCAGCAAGTGCCTCTGCTTTACGAGATTTCTCTCTGATTATTATCAGTTTTACTTACCATTTTCAAATTGAGTTGAAGGGAAGAAATATAGATGAAAGGAGACTTGACTCATGAATCCTGTGATAGCAAAAGTGTATCATTTGGCTTTGGGTTATAATCATTTGTGTTTTCTTAAAAGGGATTTAAAATTTTATATGTAAAATATATTTTAAAAGGTTGGTGTGCAATAATGAGATTTCATTCTCCTATCCCTGTGCATCAAGGGATTGCTAACCTGGAGGTTTGGTAAAGCGTACTTTTCTACATATAATTAAGTAATTTTTTCCCAATAATTGATTGAAAAGTAGTTTTGAACAACTTATTAGCAAATTAGAAAAATTAATGAGTTTATATGTATTGATCTACAAATTGGTTAGGTAAAATTCCACATTTCAGAATAATTTGTGAATGTCTCAGGAAGAGTAAATATAAATTAATAACAGATCACAAATTGTTAGGAAGCTAAATTTAAAGAATACTTTCTCTCTATATATACACACACATGCAGGTGGTGAATATAAGCGTACACTTTGCTGATTCTTCATGAAGGGAACACTTCTAGGTGACCAGCACCTGGATCAATAAGAACATTACTAGTGCTTTGTGTCACTTTCCTAGCAGGATCTCTGTATGAAAGATGACTTCTACTGGATAGATTACTTTTGCCAGTTTTTAAATGCTTTCTATAAACAAAAATAATGTACACTTTTTAGTATTTGCCTTAGGAAACCAATTTTAAAAATATGTATCTGATGTGCTTCAATCCTCTGGACTAGGAAGCCTTTTATTTAGTTGAGGAGAGGGCAGTCGGTGATGGGGGCAGGTTGGAGTGTATACAGATGTCACCCATCAAGTGTGGAGAGGGAAGTCTGTGATGGGGGCAGGTTGGAATGTATACAGATATCACCCATCAAGTGTGGAGAGGGCAGTCTGTGATGGGGGCAGGTTGGAGTGTATACAGATGTCACCCATCAAGTGTGGAGAGGGCAGTCTGTGATGGGGGCAGGTTGGAGTGTATACAGATGTCACCCATCAAGTGTGGAGAGGGCAGTCTGTGATGGGGGCAGGTTGGAAAGTATACAGATGTCACCCATCAAGTGTGGAGAGGGCAGTCTATGATGGGGGCAAATTGGAGTGTATACAAATGTCTCGCATCAAGTGTGGAGAGGGCAGTCTGTGATGGGGGCAGGTTGGAGTGTATACAGATGTCACCCATCAAGTGTGGAGAGGGCAGTCTGTGATGGGGGCAGGTTGGAGTGTATACAGATGTCATCCATTAAGTGTGGAGTAGGAGATATGGCTTCTTTACTTTTTTCTCCACCCAATGGAAGAATGCCCTTTTGGTATGTGGGAAAGTATGTTTGGCTCTCAGGAAAACAGGCAAAAAAGTTTTGATCTGTGATCTAGTTCTCTTCTCTTTTGTTCACCAGAGAGGAGCTGTCCACTTGGTGGTATAGTTGCTAAGTCATGTCCGACTCTTTGCGACCAGGCTGCTCTGTCCATGGGATTTCCCACGCAAGAATACTAGAGTGGGTTGCTGTGTCTTTCTTCAGAGGATCCTCCTGATCTAGGAATAGAACCTTCATCTCCTCCATTTCTAGTAGATTCTTTACTGCTGAGCCACCAGGGAAGCCTCATCTACCAGTCTACACCCATGTATACATTTATACACCCATGCATACATGCATACACAGTATATGTGTGTGCTCAGTTGCTCAGTCATGTCTGCCTTTTTGTGACCCTTTGGACTGTAGCCCCACCAGGCTCTTCTGCCCATGCAAGTTTTCAGGCAAGAATACTGGAGTGGATTGCCATTTCCACTTCCAGAGGATCTTCCCGACACAGGGATCGAACCCGTGTTCTCCTGCATTGCAGGCAGATTCTTTACCACTGAGCCATCAGGGAAGCCCATACACAGTATATACATACATCCATATATACCCATACATCCATCCATCCACGTATATGCACACACACACATGTTTGTGCACACACATACATATAGGTGCATATGTGAAAGTGTGTGCACTGTGTATGCGTGTGTGAATGTGTTTCATGAGATAGGTAGCATGCTTCTGTGACATAGCAGGGAACTCTCATTTCTGACTCAGACTATGACCTTGGTAGGTTGCCTAAGGTAATTGTGGGTAGCTCACTGCCTGGCCTGATGGGATAAGGAGGTTTGCTCTGTGACACAGGCGGCTTAGGAAATAAATCATAGTTCTGTAAAAATCGGAGAATCTGACAAAGAACTCTCTGAGTCCTTTTGTTTCATAAACCACGGCTTTGAGATCACTTGAGTATCATCAGAGGAAAAACCACTGTGAGGATTTGGTGTTCAGCCACCTTCCCTCTCCCCGCCATCCCATCCCACCCCCTCCCCTGTTCTTGAAATTGGGACATGTCAGTCTTTTTCTGCCCTATTGCTGCTTCCGGTTTCATTCCATTGCGTTCCATTCTGTACCAAATGAAGTTGCTAATCTTATACTCTCAGATATCTGGTTTCCTGAGAAATAATTTTTCATTATTTACAGGTACTCATTTCAAGGTGAAGTGTGAGTCACTCTACCTTCTCCTTGGCATAGAATAAGTAGAATAAGTGTTTCCACTAATGTAGACCTTGAGAGAGCAAAGACTGTCTTGATAACTGCTGTGTCTATCTCCTTCACGTAAACAGGGCTTGGTACCTTGTGACTCTCAAATATCTGTTGTCCAGTGCATAGGTCTAGTAACCAGGTTATTAGCATATTAGGATTTGCCTGTGTTCTGGTTTTCTTAAAATATTCTTGTTCTGCGCCCCTCTCCAGGTTTAATTGATCCCTAGGAAAATGAGGATAGAGACAATGGATGTACGATTAATCATTCAGTGTTATCAAGGCTCCTTGTGACTTCTTTTTTCATTCCACAAAGCCAAGGACTTAGGCTTATTGGTTTTTTTTATGTTTTTGTGTTTGTGTTCCACGAGTATTTGTCAAGTTGAATTGAATTATGTGCAAGTTTGAAATGTGTGCTAATTTTGCCCTGAAGTCTATTTGAGATAACTTTCCATGTTTCTGGTATCAGTGGAAATAAGATAAGCAATGATCGAAATCTGTCAATCCAGTTTGCCAGCAGCAACACTAAAAATGTGGTCTAAAGGAAGTTTAAAGGGATCCCTTGTAAAATTTAGAACTTCAGCCACCTAAGCCATTGCTCTTCTCTGTAACTAAAGATCATACACTTGACTTTACTGATTTAGCTCCTATCCCACCATTGAGCACCATAATGATCTAAGTTAAGTGCTTTAAGTGTCTTATGTAAAGATGTTATTAGATGCAGTATGTTACCTATCACTGGCAACTTATTGCTCTTTAGCTGAACTGTTTCTTCCCCATACTTCATTGTTTTCTTTTGTCATTGTACCATATAATCATGATATTGCTCAGAAATGTTATGAAATCTCCAGGGATGGAGATTTCCGGGATGATTATCTTTAAGCACTCTTTGCTTATGGGCAGCCAACCCAGATTACCTTGGAAATCCATCACGGACAGTTCCAAATTGCCTGCTGAAATCACGAGTGGTTTCAATACGAAGAGTGTGGTTATACTGCTTGGACTGGATCTATTGACAATGAGGACTTAAATGGAATCCCAGTGCTTCCTCAAAAAGGATTGTTATTACCAGAATTTGGGGAACTCTCATTTTACACTTCCTCTAATAAGAGATCAGCTTTTACTTTTAAGCAGTACTCCTTCTATTCTAAGTTGTTGAATTGTGCTTTTTAATTAATCAGTTATGGTTCTGATTATCGATGCTTTACACATGCCTCTTGTGGTTATCTTCTTTTTCTGTATTCCCCAGGTTTTAGACAATCATTCCAGATATCAAGCTCTTGTTATAACTTAGAATATTCTTGTTCAGTCTTCTTTTAATACAGAGATTGTGGGGATTTTGTATACCTGTTTTTGTTTTGTTTAATATTAGTATAATTTTCCATATCATTACAAACCCCTCATAAGCATCATTCAGTTCAGTTCAGTTGCTCAGTTGTGTCTGACTCTTTGCAACCCCATGAATCGCAGCACGCCAGGCCTCCCTGTCCATCACCAACTCTCAGAGTTCACCCAAACTCTTGTCCATTAAGTTGGTGATGCCATCCAGCCATCTCATCCTCTGTCGTCCCCTTCTCCTCCTGCCCCCAATCCCTCCCAGCATCAGAGTCTTTTCCAATGAGTCAACTCTTCACATGAGGTGGCCAAAGTATTGGAGTTTCAGCTTTAGCATCCGTCCTTCCAAAGAACACCCAGGACTGATCTCCTTTAGGATGGACTGGTTGGATCTCCTTGCAGTCCAAGGGACTCTCAAGAGTCTTCTCCAACACCACAGTTCAAAAGCATCAATTCTTCAGCGCTCAGCTTTCTTCACAGTCCAACTTTCACATCCATACATGACCACTGGAAAAACCATAGCCTTGACTAGACGGACCTTTGTTGGCAAAGTAATATCTCTGCTTTTGAATATACTCTCTAGGTTGGTCATACCTTTCCTTCCAAGGAGTAAGCGTCTTTTAATTTCATGGCTGCAATCACCATCTGCAGTGATTTTGGAGCCCCCCAAAATAAAGTCTGACACTGTTCCCACTTTTTCTCCATCTGTTAATTAACCTTAATTTATGTGATCATTTCCCTAATGGCCTCCACCTTCTTATGATAATGAATGTTGCTACACAATGTTGCATGTCGATTATTGTTCACATTTCCAATGACTACTTCTGGAGAGAGTCCTAGAAGTTGATTTCTGAGTAAAACCAAATTAACAGGGTGCATTTTGACAAGTGACTTTTGAAGGAGTTTCTAAGACCCAAATTCTGACTAGCAATATATAGGAAAGTGTTGCTTTAAAATATTTTCATTTTAGATGTGGTTCTGCTCCTCCTGATGTTTGAACATAATTTTTAAGTATTTAGTTATTAGTCTCTGAAAGATGAAATGAATTAATCATTTTTTTTAGTTATCAAGTACATCCAAATGTGAACCATTATGGAGAAGGGAAAGGCTACCCACTCCAGTATTCTGGCCTGGAGGATGCCATGAACAGTATAGTCCATGGGGTTGCAAAGAGTTAGACACAACTCAGCGATTTTCACTTTCACTTTCATATTATAAAAAGGTTTTGTAATTTTATCAGTACTGGAGGATGACTTGTCCACCTCCTAGAACAGAATTTGAGAGATGTATGTTCTTCAGAATGGCTAGTAAAGAGTGGGGAGTTTCCTAGCTTAGGAATCTCTGTTCCCACATGTAATTGATCCATCCTGATTTTCCGAATATGTTTATACATTTTGCTGACTCACTGTAAAGCCCTAGGAGAGATTTGTGGTAAAATGTCAGTATCTTGTGTATAAAATGAGTGCCACAAATTCAGCATGATGAATCTTTTTGGAATTTAGAACAAATTGTGAGCAGCATGAAATAGTCAGTCCTGTTCTCAAAGTGACTGATAAAACAAAGAGTATTTAGGAAAGTTTTAGAAAGAAAAGTAGGATTAAACATATGGATCTTCAAATACTTGAATGATAAATCACATTGCCTACAATTGTTTCATATTTAATACATATATTTTTGTATGTACTAATGCACACAAAGATAAAAAATGATTGAAATGATTATTCATGTGAATTTGCATTCTCTTTCTTTTATATGTAATATCCTTTTTTTTTTTTTTTTTACAAGTAGAGTAACATTCCTTAACCTAAAATCTAACCAGTGTATGGATTTTTGGTCAGTCGCTCAGTCGTGTCCAACTTTTTGTGACCCCATGGACTGCAACACGCCAGGCTTCCCTGTCCTTCACCATCTTCCAGAACTTGTTCAAACTCATGTCCATTGATTCAGTGATTCTCAGAGATGATCCAGCCATCTCATTCTCTGTCATCCGCTTTTCTTACTGCCTTCAATCTTTCCTAGTATCAGGGTCTTTTCTAATGAGAGGGCTTTTTGTATCAGGTGGCCAAAGTATTGGAGCTTCAGCTTTAGTATCAGTCCTTGCGATGAATATTTAGGATTGATTTCCTTTAGGATTGACTGGTTTGATCTCTTTGCAGTCCAAGGGACTCTCAAGAGTCTTCTCTTAGAGGACCAACTAATATTAATTTCCTCTCCTCTGTCAAATGGTCAGCAGCACTGATGCTTTTCACTGTGTGGTTTTGGTTTAAAATCCTGACTGTACCACTTTCTAGCTGATGACCTTAACCTGTAAAAGTGTCCTTGTCTTATATGTGACCGAAGTATTCTATTTCATAAGAGTTTTAAAGGATTCATATAATGCTGCCACATGGTGAGCCAGCTAGAATAATACATATTATTATTACCTATTACCTATGGGTATGTCTTAATCTTGTGCTTTTTAAAAAACACTTTTACTCAAGGAGAGCTGCCTCGCGCTAGTCCCTACATTTCTGATAGGTCTGCCCGCCACCATGGCTTTCCAGGTACCTTAATTTAGTGTGTCATGGACTTGTACGCTATCCAGCCACTCAACTTACCATGTGACAGCTCTTTAAGAGTTCTATTTTCATGTATTAGCTTCATGTTGGCATTTCAACATAGTGTTGCTTAACTCATTGGAATATAGTAGTAGAGGGAGGTGTTGAATAAGGAATAGTGCAGAAACAGTTATTCCATGTAGATTCCATACCAACTATATTTTGTATGTACTGGACATAATTCTTTTTTCATTTCACTTTATTTATTGAAACTCCTTTTTCCCATTTCACTGAAGTGGGAAGTTCTTATGTTAATCATAACTCCTTGGGATGCAAAAAACAGGAACCCAGTTGAGAGTGGTTAAGGAAGACAAAATTGATCAGATAATCAAAGTCAGGTATAGCTGGATTTACGTCTCAAATAATGTCAAAAATCCACCTCTCTCTCCCCCCATTCGTCCTTTGCCTCTCCTTCTCTCCTTCTCCCCTGTCCCTTTTCTCCCTTCCTCTCTTTCTTTCTTTCTCATTTTTCCTCTGCATTGGCTTTATTTCTATAGTAGCATAAGATTGTGACCATCCAAGATCCAAGTTGTGGCAGAGACCATCACCAGCAACTCTAGGCTATCATCCTCCTTTCCCCCTACTAGACAAGACGCTTCTGTCCTGGCAGCTCCAGTAGTAGCTCCTGGTAGAGCTTTTATTGGCTACTCGGCTTGAGTCATGTGTCATTTTTTTATCATTAGGCGTGGAAAACCATTCAGTGAATGTGTGTCCACCAGAGCTGCCCCTATCACGACAGTCCACTCAGTTTCCTGATTTACATCCTAGCTACCTAAGCCTGGAGCCCTCTCCTGAACCCCATGCTTGCAGATCCTTCACCACAATATTGCCTATTGACAGTCCTCCTCCTTGGGCATTGGCACTAACATCCCAGAGAAAAGAAACGGAACAGTCAAAAAGAGTCTAAAATGTTATATCTTGGGAATGGAGGGAATTGGGTTGCTGTTGACACATGGAAAAGTTCCTTTTTTGTTGTCTTTACCGGTATTAATTAGATGTGCATGTGCCAGGCTCTTGCAAAACAAACAAACAAACAAACAACTTATTTTCAAGCCATGCCTGGTGCCCAGTGAGGCAGTGCTCAGGTTAGCCTGGATTGAGATGTTTCATTCTTGATGTACAGGGACTGAGGGTGGAGCATGAGACAGTTAACCTGAGGGAAAACTGAGGTTCAATTAAAGAACAAGAGGGGATGGATGCTGGGAGTCACAAATGTCCAATAACACCACAGCTGTTATTCCAGCACCTAGATGGGAACTGGTGGCTGTGGCCAGCAGAGGAATGGACCCCCAAGATGTCTGTGTCTGAATTCCTGGAAGATGTAAATACATCACATGGCAAAGAGGGATTAAGTCTTCAGATGGAGTTAAGGTTGGTTATTTCGTATCAGATGGTTTTTTGTACTTTTTGTCAAACCATGAACCAGACTATTTTAGATTTGGAAAAAATAATTACCACAAGTAACATTTCAGTGAAAACCTATAAAGCTGCTATCCACATTTCTTATCTGTCATATTTTCCTCAGCCTTTGGCCCTGGGGATAAATGCTACTTTTCCTGGCTTTAAATTCTAGACTCAATATTAGTCTCTGAAAGTATTATCCATCAAAAAATTGTAAGACGTACGAGAAATATTAATTTTTAGAATGTTTGGTATTTCTCTTGCATCTGTAAAGTTTCCAGTGATGATAAATGTAACCAGTAAAAGTGCCTCTTAAAAACTGAGATTGAAATGTTAAGATTTTGGCATTTGGGCCTCACTTAATAAAGTAAAGGAGCATCCCAGGTGACACAGTGGTGAAGAATCCATCCACAATGCAGGAGGCACAAGAGATGGGGGTTCGATCCCTGGGTGGGAAGATCTCTTGGAGGAAGAAATGGCAACCCGCCCCAGTATTCTTGCCTGAAAAATCCCATGGACAGAGGAGCCTGGTGGGCTACAGTCCTTGGAATCTCAAAGAGTTAGCCATGACTGAGTGACTGAGCACACACACAGCACAGCACCAAAAAAAAACAAAACAAAACAAAAACAACACACCAAAAACTCGTTAGCCTGTTATTGATTATTTGATTATTTTAAGATGTAGCAAACAAAGAAAATATGTGGATATATTTCTATAAAATAGTTGTTCTTTTCTTAAAAGATCTCTTACCTGATTTCATGTTCTGGAAGGCTAAAGAATGTGCTGTTCTTTCCTAAATGACTCTCTTGAACATAAACATTGTGCAATTGCAACAAATATTTATGAAAAAGTCAGCTTTTTTTAAAAATGAGAAGAATTTTGAAGTTCACAAGTATTTGTTCTTCCTTAATAATGAGTATAAAAAAAGCAACCCCCCGCAAGTGTTGTGAAAATAGGTTTGCAAGTAAACTAAAAGACATCAAAGTATTTCTCTGCCTTGTGGTGATAACAGCTTAGAGGAGATGAAGTGAGGAAAAAGGAATTTGGCTGCATTCAGAATTTCAGCCTGTTATCATGATTAATTTTTAATTGCCTTTGAGAGAAGATGTGTCCCCATCACTGTTGGTGTTTACAGCCTGGGTGAGGCCTCTGGCATGTGATGTCCTCTTAATGTCCACTCTTCACCCCACTCACATCTCTCTTGGAACAGCTGGCCCCTGTCATTTCTAATGAAATTCATTTTCTTACCCTTGGCTCAGGATTTGGAAATGTTGTTGTTGGAGCGGCTTCTTGAGCAAATCTTGAAAATGCTTATTTGATTTCATTCTTGTGGCTAGATTGTTGCATACTGAGAATTTATACCTGATAAAGGAAATTGCCTGTGTGACTGCCTCTATAGTAGGGCATCAGCCAATTCGTGGGAGAGAATCCCAGTCTCTGACTTGGGTAATGGAGCATGGGTTCGTAGAGCCAGTCTGGACTTCAGGCCATTTGGTGTCATGGCGTTCAAGATCCCTCCTAACCACCAGAAACAATAGCTTGGGTTGGGAATGGAGAGGGGAGATGCCCAAGGCGAGCTGGGACACAAGTGACTTCCTTCTTGTACAGCTCTAGCTGAATGGGGATAGTAGCAGCAGCTAACTTTACATTTACTGAGATGTTCTTAGATGGACCAAGCCCTTTATGTGGTTTTATCTCTTCCAATTTTACAGGTAACCTGACTGAGCCTTGTATTTTCGTAATTTGTTCATAGGATGCCAAAGAGCACATCAGCTTGAAACTAGCATTCAAATGCAGTGCTTTTTGACTTTAGACTTTTCATATACAACTGTCATACCCCACTTCCTTCTTTACCTGGGAATTAAAGCCACGTTGGGCTTCCCAGGTGACACTAGTGGTAAAGAACCCGCCTGAATGCAGTAAACATAAGAAACACGGATTCGATCCCTGAGTTGGGAAGATCCCCGGGAGAAGGACATGGCAGTCCACTCTGGCATTCTTGCCTTGAGAATCCCATGGACGGAGGAGCCTGGCAGGTTGCAGATCATAGGGTTGCAAAGAGTCAGACATGACTGAAACAACTTAGCATGCAAAGCCACATTGCATCAGTCACTAGTATTCCAATATTCTGTGTGCCTGGGGTAGCTTTGGTTTTAATTAGATCAGCTAAAAATTGCTGTGATACATGAGAACCTTATTCTGCAGCCATTCTTGGTCCTAGCACTGTTGATCGTACTACTGAAGCCATCTTTTCTCTTGCTGTTCTAGATTGTGGTCTTCGTAATGTGCTGGAGACATCTAGTCTCCTCTGGGAGACGCTACACGCTACGTTTGTGTAGGGTCCTAAAACATATTTAGAAGGATACCAAGCTGCCTGTCCTCAGTTGTGAGCGCATGTGGCCAAATGCGTGAAGGCGTTAAGATGATCCCAAAGCCTGGAAGATCCCAAAGTCATGCTGTGAGAGCCCTCCCACCAGGAATCCCCACTTCCAAAAATAGATGTTAATTTCTCTTTTCCCCCCAAACTGGGTGTACACTGGGGATATTTAAACACATTTAACATCACACTTCTGCCCCCAAATTGCTTAAAATCTCTGAAAGGACATGACATCGGCAAGTAACTTCTCACCCATAAGGATTTATTTTATAACTGTTATGCAGACAGTATATGACACAGCTAGGAAGCTTAGACCATGAAGTGTACTTTAAGGCAAGTAAGCAGGGAAGTTTTCTTGGAAAAGCTGGGGCTTGAGAAAGGCCGTGAGGCTTGGGTTAGCTTTGAATAGATGGATAGAAAGCAACAGACCTTTCAATGCAGTAGAGTGCAGGAGTCTCTAAAGGTAAGAGTGATTAATCAGTGGTGTGATTAAGGTGTAGTGAGCACATTAGCATGTTGCTTTAGGTAATATGGGAGATGATATCAAAAAGAAGTTAGGGGCAGAATGCAGAGAGCCTTAAATGACGACTTAACTTTTTGATTCAGGCTAAATTACCTAACTTTGAGTTTCAGTTTCTTATGTCTGAAGTGAGGGGATTTGATTAGTAGATAGTATCCTAAGCAATTTTCAGGTCTGACTTAGAAATAAAGATATCAGTTTTCTAATTAATCTTATCCTGAAATAATGATCAGTTAGTCGAAACTATTACCACAGCAGCAGCAGCAGCCGAAACTATTCAGGAAAAAATAATAGGGTAATATTAATTATTATTAACATCTATTGAGCATTTACTAAGTGCTGGATACTGTGTTCAGCACTTTGGATTAGGCCATTCAATTCTTACAGCAAGTCTGAATTAAAGTCTATTGCTCTAATTTTTTCAGGTGAGTGATAATATAAAAAGTCTTACTGTCCAGAATCACAATTAAACATACTCTTCGGACCTGCTTGGTCTGAACATGTTGAGAAATAGCAAATCTGAAAACATGGTTAAGAGATCTCTTACAAAAGAGCCCAGGGTGGAGCACAAGGCTCTCTCACGGGCAGGCAGTGGGCCAGCTGACAGACACCTCACCCCATGTGTGTTTCAGGACTGCTGGGCTGAGGCAGGGCCTGAAGCGGGGTATGGGGGCGTGGAGTGAAAGAGGACAGGGTCCTTATCAGAAAGGACATGGTCCTCCCTTCCCAGGAAGAATGATGGTGAGGGCATACTGAGCTTCACAGGCTGCTTATTTTTCCCAGACTGCCTATTCACATCCATCATGCCTCTTCACTGGGGAAGAGTGAATTAAGGAGGGCAGAGAGGCCAGGATATTCAGAAAAAAGTCTTCCCTTACAGAGAATGGGAGCAGGTGAAAGGCACTGCACCCCTACCTTAAGAAAACATGATGTTTTTCTACTTGAGATACCTAAGTTGTAAGAAAGAGGCAAGGATGAGATGGTTTTTCAAGGTCTTGTTTATTTTTGACTGTGTGGTTATAATTCCATGAATATCCAAAGGGATTGCAGAGGAGGGGCTAATTTCCTGCCTCTGGTTCCTCAGTATGAGGGGGCTCTGTGTTTGCATTCCAGGAGGTCTGTTTTAATGATTAGATACACTTTTGTTGTTGTTCTTAGTGGCTTAAAATGTAAGTTCAGGATATTGTGAAATGTTTGAATTTCTAGGCCAGCAGACACCGTGAGAAATATCCCCCACATTTTCAAGCAGATTCGGGCAATAGAGGTTTATGACAACTTGTGTGGTTTGCTGTCATCGATCACTTGATGATAATTACTGTTTGGGGAAAAGAGGACACATTCTAATTTTTGGTGCTTCTTTAGGCTCAAGTTGCTCTCATTTATTCATTCACAGATATTTATTGGGTGACTTTAGAGTCAGTTTTAGGCACTGGAGAACTATAGTGAGGAGAGCATATACAAATTCCTTCCCCTGAAGCTTGGATGCTAGCAGGTATAATAAAGAAACAAGGGTTTTCTTGGTGGCTCAGATGGTAAAGAATCTGCCTGCAATGCAGGAGTCCCAGGATTGATCGCTGGGTTGGGAAGATGCCTTGAGAAGGGAATGGCAACCCACTCCAGTATTCTTGCCTGGAGAATTCCACAGACAGAGAATCCTGGTGGGCTGTAGTCCATGGGGTTGCAAAGAATCGGACATGACTGAGCCACTAAGCATGCACATTAAGAAGTGATCAAACAGACATATATAAAATATATAGTATGTGAGATGGTGACAAGTTTTATGGAGAAAAATAAAATGCAGAAGCAAGATAGTAATGAGACAGTTCCTGGGGTCATGAAAGGCAATGGGAGGGCCAAGTTTAAGTGAAGACCTGAAGGCATGGAGGGCTGAGCCATGCAGTTTTCAGGGGAAGATATTTCGGCAGAGGAAATGGTGAGCACAGTGACCTTGAGATGTGAGATTTCCCAGTGCTGGACCTTGCAAGCCATTTTACTCTGAGCGAAATGAGTTTTGAGGAGAAGAGTGTTGTGATCTTCCATTTGTATCCCTCTGGCCCTGGTTTGAGGACAACTTGTGAAGGGGAGCGTAGTGGTTTGGTCTAGGGTAGAAGTAGGGAAGGTGGTGAGCAGTCATCAGAGTCTGGATGTATTTTGAAGGTAGAGTCATTAAAATTTGTTAAAAGATTTTGTGTGTGGTGTGAGAAGAATTAAGGATGATTTAGTCGAGTTTTTGGTCTGAGTAACTGGGAGGATGGAGTTGCCATCTACTGACATGGTGAGGAGGTGCAAGTTTGGGAGTGGAAAGGTGGGAAGTTTACTTTTGGATGTGTTGATGTGCCTAGTGACTATGCACAGGGAGAGGATCCAGGGGCAACTGAATCGATGAGAGAAGAACTTATGGGGGAATCCTGGGCTGGAGGTATACAATGGTGAAGGCATCCGAAGTCATGAGACAGAATGACTACACCACGCTAGGGAAGATACCTGCAGAAGAGGAGTCTGTGACCAGGTCCTGCGCCACTCCAGTGTGTACCAGTCATGAGAACAGAGGGATGTGAGAAGGGGGAATGGAGGAGACCACTGAGAAAAAGATGAGAACCAGTAGAGAATGGTGTTTTGGAAGCTAAAGAAAGGAGGTGTTTCTTAGGAAAGAGAAAAGAGCAAGTAAGAAGATGGAGTCTGGACCATCGGTTTTAACACTGCGGAGTTACTAGTGACTTTGGCAAGAGCATGACTGGGCTGGGTTCAAGAAAAAACAAGATTGGGAAGAGAGGATTTGGAGAAATCTAATACAGTCGATTTTTGGGGAAATGTTTTGCTGTAAAGGGCAGCGAAGTAATAGGAAATTAACTAGAGATGGATGTGTCATCAAGAAGGTTTTTTTGTGTTTGTTAAAGATGGGAAATATGGCAACTTATTTATTTGCTGGTGGGGACAGTCTAGTGATAGGGAAAATTGATGAGGAAAGAAAGAGAGGACAGTTGCTGAAGCCGTCTTGCAAAGGCAAGAGGGGCTAGGTTATGTACACGAGTGGAGGCTTTGGTCCTAAGTAAGACCACAGACAGTTCATCTATACTGGAGATAAGAGAGTGGGATGGACCAGGCATGCAGAGATGCCAGTGGGTTGAATCAAAATTCACTGCTTCTGAGTCATTCTTGGGTAATTAGTGACCACAACGTGGCTTTACCGTGGCCCTGGCTCTTTGTGCTTATGGAACTTACGGCTCACAAAAACCTTTACATGTCTGTAACTGTGGCCCTTCAGTCATCCAGGATGACAGTTGTAGAGTTTTGCACTTTATTTTATTTATACTTTTTTGGCTACATCTCAGGGATGTGGGATCTTAGTTCCCAGACCAGGGATCAAACCCATGCCCCTTGCATTGGAAGCTCAGACTCTTAACCACTGGACTACCAGGGAAGTCCCTAGTTTTGCATTTTAAAGTTGCACTTGGGTAATATTTAAATGGTTTGCCTTGGAAACGAACAGAGATCATTCCGTCATTTTTGAGACTGCATCCAAGTACTGCATTTCAGACTCTTTTGTTGACCATGATGGCTACTCTAATTCTTCTAAGGGATTCCTGCCTGCAGTAGTAGATATAATGGTCACCTGAGTGAAATTCACCCATTCCAGTCCATTTTAGTTCACTGATTCCTAGAATGTCGACGTTCACTCTTGCCATCTCTTGTTTGACCACTTCCAATTTGCCTTGATTCATGGACCTGACATTCCAGGTTCCTATGCAATATTGCTCTTTACAGCATCGGACCTTGCTTCTATCACCGGTCACGTCCGCAACTGGGTATTGTTTTTGCTTTGGCTCCATCCCTTCATTCTTTCTGGAGTTATTTCTCCACTGATCTCCAGTAGCATATTGGGCACCTACTGACCTGGGGAGTTGCTCTTTTGGTATCCTATCATTTTACCTTTTCATACAGTACAGGGGGTTCTCAAGGCAAGAATACTGAAGTGGTTTGCCATTCCCTTCTCCAAGGACCACATTCAATATCACATTAATCCAAGTCTATGCCCCAACCAGTAATGCTGAAGAAGCTGAAGTTGAACAGTTCTATGAAGACTTACAAGACCTTTTAGAACTAACACCCCAAAAAGATGTCCTTTTCATTATAGGGGACTGGAATGCAAAAGTAGGAAGTCAAGAAACACCTGGAGTAACAGGCAAATTTGGCCTTGGAATGCGGAATGAAACAGGGCAAAGACTAACAGAGTTTTGCCAAGAAAATGCACTGGTCATAGCAAACACCCTCTTCCAACAATACAAGAGAAGACTCTACACATGGACATCACCAGATGGTCAACACCGAAATCAGATTGATTATATTCTTTGCAGCCAAAGATGGAGAAGCTCTATACAGTCAACAAAAACAAGACCAGGAGCTGACTGTAGCTCAGATCATGAACTCCTTATTGCCAAATTCAGATTTAAATTAAAGAAAGTAGGGAAAACCACTAGACCATTCAGGTATGACCTAAGTAATCAAATCCCTTATGATTATACAGTGGAAGTGAGAAATAGATTTAAGCGCCTAGATCTGATAGATAGAGTGCCTGATGAACTATGGAATGAGGCTTGTGACATGGTATAGGAGACAGGGATCAAGACCATCCCCATGGAAAAGAAATGCAAAAAAGCAAAATGGCTGTCTGGGGAGGCCTTACAAATAGCTGTGAAAAGAAGAGAAGTGAAATGCAAAGGAGAAAAGGAAAGATATAAGCATCT
>SJYQ01006688.1:84351-108095 GCA_006410935.1 Redunca redunca | reverse complement strand
GGAAACAGTGGAAACAGTGTCAGACTTTATTTTGGGGGGCTGCAAAATCACTGCAGATGGTGACTGCAGCCATGAAATTAAAAGACGCTTACTCCTTGGAAGAAAATTTATGACCAACCTAGATAGCATATTCAAAAGCAGAGACATTACTTTCCCAACAAAGGTCCATCTAGTCAAGGCTATGGTTTTTCCAGTGGTCATGTATGGATGTGAGAGTTGGACTGTGAAGAAAGCTGAGCGCCGAAGAATTGATGCTTTTGAACTGTGGTATTCGAGAAGACTCTTGAGAGTCCCTTGGACTGCAAGATCCAACCAGTCCATTCTAGAGGAGATCAGCCCTGGGATTTCTTTGGAAGAAATGATGCTGAAGCTGAAACTCCAATACTTTGGCAACCTCATGTGAAGATTTGACTCATTGGAAATGACCCTGATGCTGGGAGGTATTAGGGGGCAGGAGGAGAAGGGGACGACAGAGGATGAGATGGCTGGATGGCAACACCGACTCGATGAACGTGAGTCTGAGTGAACTCCGGGAGTTGGTGATGGACAGGGAGGCCTGGCGTGCTGTGATATATGGGGTCTCAAAGAGTCAGACACGACTAGCGACTGAAATGAACTGAACTCAACATTTCAATGGGCTTCCCTGGTGGCTCAGAGGTTAAAGTGTCTGCCTGGAATGTGGGAGACCTGGGTTCGATCCCTGGGTTGGGAAGATCCTCTGGGGAAGGAAATGGCAACCCACTCCAGTACTCTTGCCTGGAGAATCTGAATAAGTAGCTAATTTACATTTAAGTTAAAATAGTTAAAACTTACAGAATCCTTTGGTTTTAATTTTTAATCTCATTTAAACCTCTCCTATGATGTTATAACTCTTACTAACCTCTAGTTAACAATTGTGGAGAAGGCAATGGCAAACCACTCCAGTACTTTTGCCTGGAAAATCCCATGGATAGAGGAGCCTGGTAGGCTGCAGTCCACTGGGTCGCTAGGAGTCAGACAGGACTGAGTGACTTCACTTTCACTTTCATGCATTGAAGAAGGAAATGGCAACCCACTCCAGTATTCTTGCCTGGAGAATCCCAGGGACGGGAGAGTTGGGTGGGCTGCCGTCTGTGGGATCGCACAGAGTTGGACATGACTGAAGTGATGCAGCAGCAGCAGCAGCAGCAACATGTAGACTTGCTGCTTTTTGATACTGTAATCTGTTCCTTGGCCATATGCTGTGTTGCTTTGTGGAAGTATTTGGTGCTGTGAAATGTATCATTTCTGAATGCAGTAAATTAACATTGGTTTGCATATGTGATTGTAGCATGAAGTTACCATTGATAACTTTGAGCTTTACCCACCCATCCCTTTATTTTTCTCTCCAAGACCTAGAATTTAAGAGCCTTTTACAAAGTTTTTGAAGCTGCAGTAGAGGAAAAATTGGTTGGTTGGCTGCAGATAGGCTATCATCATTCTTGTTTTCCTTTATAACTCAGGTCTTCAATTAGAAATTGCCAGCAAGATGTTCCCTCTATTCTGAATGAGTGTGATCTTCAGTGTCAAGGTGATCAGAATTGAAAATTTTCTTTGGCTCCTTGTTTGCTATCTGTCAGGCTTTCTCGGTCTGCTCTCTCATTTATAAACTAAAGGTAATAATACTTACCAACTGTGATTGTTGTAAGAACTAGAGAAGGTGTATTCCCCAGGACAAAGTACAGTGCCTGGTATTTATTCTGTAATACCTGGCAGGTGACTGGGTAGCTCCTTTGTCAGTTCCATTAACTAAGGTTGTAGCTTGAGGGAATATTAAATGCATCTTTTTCTTTAATTCCCACCTGGAAAATGGCTCATTCAGAGTTTAATTTCAAAAGTGATTCTTATATGTACATTTTAGGAATGGTTTATTATTTAAAGTTGGAGAAGACAAAGCTCTATACAAACATACCATCTTTATCTTGAATAAAAGTTCAGAACAGGTTGTCTGACAGTGGAAAAATGGATTTGCCCCAGAAAATCTAGGATGTATGGCTTACTGTCAGCATGAAACTCTGGGTATCCTCTTAGGTGTGGAGGAGACACCCTGCATTTTTCCTAAATTTTCTAGTTGTTCAGTTGCTTGTCTAGATTTTGGTTGTGTGAATTCCCTTCAATGGAGATGAGAAATCCATGCATTAAAATGAAATGTTGTTCTTTCTTTCCCCGAAACAGTAAACCGATGGTTAAAGAAAGAGTTACAACTGGAATCATTGGTGCGGCGAGATGCTCCTGGGCCGTGGATAGTTAAGTCAGTGTTGTGGATCAGCAGAGACGAAGCAAATGTTCTCCAGTTTCCTGCATTACTAACTCATACATAGTAAACACATCCTAAGAGACCCTGGCGAGGACAAAGTGTTATATGAGATGATATTGGGAATACTGAGTTAAATGGGGAATTACTTATCCTCCAGGAATTAGTTTGGGGTTGGCTGTGTCAGTCCACCTCCAAGAGCCCAGTTCATCCTTTCCTGTGGAAACTTCTCCCTCCATCACCCTGCTTCTGTGATACCTGAGTGCATTCTCTCAAATTTAAAGTTCTTTCTCTCAGCCAGAATTTATGAAAGTGTTCTCATGGGTTTGGTTGTAAGGGAGACCGAAACTGTGTGTCTGTGCATACACCAACACCTATGCAGGTCTTCATGATGTAGAGAGACTGTAGAGAGGCAGGAATTGGGTTGCTTCTGCTCCCTGGAAGCAGGCTTCACTTTACTCTGTGATATGACCCTCCTCACTCCTTCTCTGCCTAGTGAATATGTACAGCTGTGTCACTTGCTGTATACACTTGATAAAAACAGGTATTATGTTTAAATGCACTGGTCATTGTAAGTGGTGTAATGGTAACAGACATGCACTCAAGGAATTTCCAGGTTGCAAAATACCTTCGTCTTCTGGTACTTTACGCGTTGTTTGAGTTATTTAAAAAGTAGGAAAATAAGGAAAACTTTGTGACTTCCCTGGTGGCTCAGAGGTTAAAGTGTCTGCCTGGAATGCAGGAGACCCGGGTTCGATCCCTGGGTCGGGAAGATCCCCTGGAGAAGGAAATGGCAACCCACTCCAGTACTCTTGCCTGGAGAATCCCATGGAGGGAGGAGCCTGGTAGGCTATAGTCCATGGGGTTGCAAAGAGTCGGACACGACTGAGCAACTTCTCTCTCTCTCTTCTCTAGTGATTGTTGGGACTTTTCTTGTAGCTCAGCTGGTAAAGAATCCACCTGCAATGCAGGAGATCTGGGTTTGATCCCTGGGTTGAGAAGATCTCCTGGAAAAGGGAAGAGCTACCCACTCCAGTATTCTGGCCTGGAGAATTCCAAGGACTGTATAGTTTGTGGGATCACAAAGAGCTGGACATGACTGAGTGACTTTCACTTTATGGGATTACCTGGTGGCTCAGATGGTAGAGCCTGCCTGCAATGTGGAAGACCCTAGTTTGATCCCTGGGTCAGGAGGATACCCTGGAGAAGGAAATGGCAACCCACTCCAGTGTGGAAAATCACATGGATGGAGGAGCTTGGTGGGCTACAGTCCATGGAGTCTCAAAGAGTTGGACACAACTGAGTGACTTCACCTTTCACAGTGATTTTATAAAATACTTTAAGAATATAGGTTGTAGATTCATTTATGGGTCCGATATGCTAATGTATTAGATAACATCATGAAGCTTCCATAGGTGAGGAACCTGTGAATCATATAATTTTTTTCATACCTACTTTGCCATACCTACAGGGCTAGTCTGAGGCTAGAATGAGGAAGGTGGAGAACTTTTAAATTCATGCTCTTAGATTTTCCTTTCCATGTGTTCTTTCTTCATCCTTGTTGCCCTACTGGTTTCCTTCTGCCTTCAAAATGGTTTCTGTTAAGGAAGAAATGGTTCATTTAATGTGTTGTCCTTCCCAAGGATGTTTGCATTTCAGTGGACACAATACTCACATTTGGCTAAACTTGGCCAAACAGTTAAGTTCTAATTGTGCAATTCAGTTAAACATGTGAGTGGCCACCCATGTTATAAAGTGGACCCTTAATATTGAGTTCATATTCAAATGAGGATCTTTCCCATGTAAGGAGTATGGTGCAAAGTAACAGTGCTGTTTGCTCTGACTAACCAGTATTTGTGTATTCAACTTATAGATGGTTCTTTTTACTCCATTCTCCTCATTTACTGAAAATGTTCTGTGATTTATGGGACACAAACATGATAAAGCAGAGGAAGCATATGGGCTTTGGAGTGTGATGTGAAGATATAGCTGAGCTTCACAGTTATGTGACCTTGGACACACACCTCCTGAATCTCAGTTTCCTCACCTGTGAAGTATGCTTATTAGGGTTGGAATGGTGGAAAAATATGTATCAACTGCAGCACCATAAACTACAGTGTGTAAATTACAGGCCAATGGTAGATATAGTATAAAGTACATTGTGTTTAGGGCTTCCCTGGTGGCTCAGAGGTTAAAGCGCCTGCCTCCAATGCGGGAGACCTGGGTTCGATCCCTGGGTTGGGAAGATCCCCTGGAGAAGGAAATGGCAACCCACTCCAGTATTCTTGCCTGGAAAATCCCATGGACGGAGAAGCATGGTGGGCTACAGTCCATGGGGTCGCAAAGAGTCGGACCCGACTGAGCGACTTCACTTCACTTCACCTTCACATTGTGTTTAATACACAAAACTATTGTGGTAAGTATAAATTCTAGGATTCTTACAAGGAAAAAATTAAAGCAGTTAGGAAAAATATCTTCTACATAGTAGCAACTTTGTTAAAAGTCTGTAGCAGTTATTAGTTATGTCAATGGTACATTAATTGAGTGTATGTCTTTATTATAAGAAAGCTTGATACAATTTATGGAAAGTTATTTTATTCATATTCTCAAACACATAAATGAGTATGCACATGTAGTGAAATTTTTTAAAAATTAAAAAAATGATTAACACAGTTACCTAAATGTGTTTGAGAAATGATTTGAGTTCTCAAAATGTACTGCTTATGAGATGATCCAAGAATATATTTATTATGCAAGTTGAGGTCTGGTCTTGTGAGGTAGGCCATTGATGCCTGTGTTACATCCTCCTGTGTTCTCTTGTTACGCGAGATTCTACAGTTCTGTTTTTTCACCCCACAGATTTACCAATCAAGAGACAGAGAGAGTATGAGCTGGTGACTCCTGTCAGCACAAATTTTGAAGGACGCTATCTCTCCCATATTCTTTCTGCAAATCATAAAAAGAGGTTAACGAGGGACGTGTCTTCCAACTCTGAGCAATTGTTCTTTAACGTCACGGCATTTGGAAGAGATTTTCATCTGCGACTGAAGCCCAACACTCAGCTGGTAGCTCCTGGTGCTGTTGTGGAATGGCATGAGGAATCTCCGGTGCCTGGGAATATAACCGACCCCATTAATGATCATCAACCAGGAAGTACTTTGGAGAGAATCTGGAAAACAGAGCCTTTGCAGACCAACTGTGCTTATGTTGGTGACATCATGGACATTCCAGGAACCTCGGTTGCCATTAGCAACTGTGATGGTCTGGTAAGACTCCTTGCCTTTTGTGTCTGTGTTTGCAGGTGTTTGGGAGTGCAGCATGGCTTCCGCATGGTTTGGAAGGTAGAGGTGGAAAGAAAGCCTCATTATTATATTTCAAGTTCAGGAAGAAGCATTAGAAGGCATTTCACTGTCAAAGATGTGTGCTTTGGCTTCACTTTGACATGAAGACATTAGTCTAAGAAACCAAAGACATCTATTTTAGCATTCTTTGCTTATATGTCCACTTGCGTCACATTGGGAATTTTCTTTCCTTACTTCTTTAAAATCATCCTGACAACTTTTTAAAGAAGCATAGATTCCTTCAAAATGATAGTATTTCCCTTCTTTTGAGGAAACATTAGGTATTTTATTAAAGAAAATATTTAGCCAGCATTCTTTTGCACACCCCTCAGAAGAAGCGACTTAGCGGCGGCGGCAGCAGCAGAATGCTGAAATGGGAAGCAGGTCCTTCTCTGTCAGAATTTGTTCAAATTGCATTAGTGTATGAACCTGAGGTGTAGTTCTCTCTCTATGGTGGCTTTGATTCATTTTCTCTTGCTTTTGAATGAAATACCCATATATTGTTCTTCACTTTTGTGGTTGAGGCTAATAGTAACTGACCCTTCTTCACACGCTCTGAAGATATGAAATATTTTTGTCTTGTATCTCCAGATGTTATTTGAGAAGTGTGTCAATGTTTATGCCTCTTCCATTCATAGTTGACTCCAAGCCTTTGTTCAAAAAGAGCAACCATTTTTCTTTCTGTGGTTGCCAGGCTGCTGTTTCTTGGGAGTTCACAGCTATTCCCTTTGTTTTGTCTCTCCTCTGGGAGTTCTCAAAACAATCCTTGCATTCCTTCTACCTTGGCTGGTCCCCTAACAGCACCTTGAATCTTCTGCTACTATCCCCTTAATGCATAAGCACAACCCAAAGGAGTTAGGATGCCATATTTTTTACTCAAGGCCTATTGGGTTCACGGTTGCAGGCTTTATCTGGAGGTCTTGTCCTGCCTCTAGACATTCTATAGGGCTTTAGAAGCCTGAACGGAAAACTGAATAGAGCGGGTGTGTCAGGTCTCCTAGTTGGACCCTGTCAGTTTAAGGTTCACAGCATCACATTTGGTGCTAGACCATGCTATAGGGTTTGAAGGCACAAGGAATCTCTGAGATTCTTCTCATTCCACACAAATGTTTAATAGATCTGAGTTAATTAAATTACTGACTGAAACAATAGAAAGAAAACATCTTCTAGAAGACAAAGTTTAAAATATTCACTAAGAGCTTGAGTCAACACTACTAGAGTATAAGAGGAAATAAATCCTATCAAAGGTTCTATTTTATGATACTTCTGAGCGTGCTGTGATTCATGGGGTCGCAAAGAGTCGGACACAACTGAGCGACTGAACTGAACTGAACTGAACTGAAAGTATATTGAGTATAAAACTTAATTCAATGTTATTTTAAAGTACTTTTTGTCTCCCTGGTTAAGCTTGAAGCTTGGACTAGGAGATTTGAAACTTGAAAATCAGTTTAAGGAAGGCAAAAGGCAAGTGAATAAAAATAGTGAATTTTAAAACCTGACTTAGCAATCCGTGTTTTTCTTACTGTACATGTCAAATTATTGAATCATAGATACAGAAATATAGAGCAATAGTTGTAAGGAAAAGGAAGATAGGTATAAAGTATGAATGTACATTACTTATTAGGATTGATTTCTCATTTTTAAGGTATGGTGCTAACTGTTGACATTATACATTGACATAGTGTGTCTGTTTGTGTGTGTGTGCACAACTCAACCAGTGTATTTATTTGTTCCATTCTTTGATCCTTTAATTAATTAAAACATATTTCTGAGAAGTCAATTTTGGGCAAGCATTGTTCCAGACATTGTGAAATGATGAAAGGAATGGTCATGATTACCATTCTCATGTAGCTCAAAGAGGTTAAATTTGCCATAGATTTTAAGTGTCAAAATATCTGGTATACATGTATGTATATACACACACACACATGCATATTAGAATTATGTTCAACTTAAAAAAGTTGTGATAAAGGGAAGTATCTTCTGGAGAGATTATATGAATGGGGACAGAGTTTCTAACTAGGCATACATGGCTCAGGCCTTGAGCTTGACCTTGGAAAAGAGAGGAGTCCAGCCTATAGCAGGCAGTGCTGACTATGCGGGTGTACCTAAACAGAAGGCTTTTTAGAGTTTCCAGCTCATAGCAGCTATGGAGGAAGAATGAAGATGATGGCAGGACTAAAGCTCAGTAATAGAGAGCAGATCAATAGAGTGATGACTACTACTTCATTAAGCTGGGGACAAATTCTTAAAATTGCATTGGATAGAATAAGCACCCTAGCTAAAATAAAGTAGGAAGTAAAACTGATGTGAATGTAAATAAACTTGGCTAATTAGCAGATTCTTAAACCCTTTTTTGTTCCCTTAACTTGCTGTGTAGGGGATTTAAGTTTGACCTTCTTGACCTTAGGAAGAGAAACAGGGATACTGAGATCACATAGATGCCTGAGGATTAAGCTGATGGGCTAGAAAGCCATTTCCCTGGGAAACTCTGGGATTATAACCAAATCTAAGTTGTCTGAGCAGAAAGCAGAGCCCCTCCTGGCCTAAAAATGCCAATGGGACCATCTCTGCTCAGCAAGATGAAGTGAAGTCTCCTGCTATGGAAGAGAATGCCAGTGAAGCCCTATCTGGATGGGTCTACTATAGGTTATTGTCGATGGGATTCCTGTGATCTGATTATCTACGTGGGTCTTTTGAAACTCTTAGTCATAGGGAGCAGCCACAGGTATTTATTTTTCACTGAGATTGGGAAGCTCTTACCATGGCCTTTTCCCTGAGTGAAACCCCTTACCTCTTTTTTTCTAATGCTACCTAGCAGCAAACTATATATATTTGAAATAGATAGCGGTCTGAGACAGAATTAATTTATATTAAACAGAAGGCTGTGATTTGTAAAAAAAAATAAATAAATAAAATAACAGTAGTGCTCAAAGAGTGTCCACACCCAGGTCGAGATAAATACTGAAGGTGAGACTATATAAAGAAACGTTATGACACTTTGACATAGTTATTATATTTGTGTTGGACCTAACAGTAAAAAAAAAAAAAAAAAAGCTGAGGCTGTTATTTTGTGTCTTTTTTGTTTTTTCCTAGTAATTAGTTTTCCTTATATTTTACAAAATTATCAGCCCAAGGCCAATTGGGGAGAAAAGAATCAGTTTATTTACCCCAGATAGTTTGAAAAGCAAGTAGTAATACTTAGCTGTTCCTATTCCTCTGAACATCAGAAACTTGACTGAATACTACTTATTCCAAGTAACTATGAAATGATCCGGAGAAGACATTGGAGAAAGAAATGGCAACCCACTCCAGTGTTCTTGCCTGGAGAATCCCAGGGACGGGGGAGCCTGGTGGGCTGCCATCTATGGGGTTGCACAGAGTCGGACAGGACTGAAGCAACTTAGCAGCAGCAGCAGCGTGAAATGATCACAGGAAAGCTCCCTTAACTTGGACATTATGGAGGAAGACAGAAAATTGCCTTAAGTGACATATGCATAGCCAAGGTCTAGAATATGATATGAAAAAGATGTCAGACTAGTATCTGACTCTATGACCCCATGAACTGTAGCCCACCAGGCTTTTCTGTCCATGTGGTTCTCCAGGCAGGATGCTGGAGTGAGTAGCCGTTCCTTTCTCCAGGGGATCTTCCCAACCCAGGGATCAAATCTAGGTCTCCTGCATTGCAGACAGATCTAGGTCTCCTGCATTGCAGACAGATTCTTTACCGCCTGAACCACCAGGGAAGCCCAGACATAGATATACATGATATCTAAAATATTATTCTGTGCGTTTCTGAAATCAACATCAAAGTGTTCTGCATGAAGGAATTAACAGTGATTTTCACCCACTGTGGCCAAGAACCGTATCTGTTCTGTCTAGCATGACCTTTTTTGAATCTTTGTCAAGATTATCTTTTATGAGTGATAGCTAATTCTTTACCAATTACAGCTTTATGTCTGCCCTAGTATACCCTACTATAAGTGAGAATTGTTATGATATTCAGTCATGGAATTGTCCTTGTTTTCTGACAGCATCCAATTTTTAAAAAGCCCAATTCTCTAGATCCTCCTCCAAATTATCCTGCCAAAGCCTAAATCCTGTTAATAGGTTCTTTCTAAAGCTCTCTTACTGAGATGCTTATGTTTCCCTCGGGTGTGTGTTCTGGCTCCCGGCAACATAATAAACCCAGCTTGTCAACTGCAGATGAGTTCCTAGTGGTCTTTGGCTGGAGGCCATTGACGTGTGTTACCTTTCTGCTTCTGCATCTCTGCAGTGAGAGTCCAGTGGTCAGGAGTCATGGTGATGGCAAGCATTTCACACACTTTTGAGTGGGAAGATGCTTCTGGCTGAGAATTCCATCTGAAAATAGATTTATTTATTCCACAGAGCCCTGGCATTGGCCCTGTAACACTATTAAATCTCCCCTGGGAGTAGTGGCGGCTCACAATCATATTTTGTGGTCTTCAAATTTGCCAAAATAAAGGGTTATTTGGTTAGTAGTCTTTATGTCATATGTTCATAACATAAGGGAACTGGATTTTTCTAGACTTATGAGAACAATATCCCTTTGTTAATTGCTCTGGATTGTCATCAGAGGAAACTGGTTGAGAGTGGAAGAACTGACTGGTGATGGCTATTTTGGATTATCCAACTCAGTGATTTCCTTGTGGGCTGACTTTATGATCAAGGCAGCTTATCAAGGACAGAAATTTTCAATGTTTTGCAACATTTGAAATCCTTCCTCCAAATGAAATCACTGTGTGTGCGTGCATACTAAGTTGTTTCAGTTGTGTCTGATTCTTTGCAATGCTATGGACTATATCCTGCCAGGCTCCTCTGTCCATGGGATTCTCCAGGCAAGAATACTGGAGTGGGTTGCCAGGTCCTTCTCAAATGAAGTCACTAGGGGTTATCTAATAAAATAATATATAAAATGGATAAACTCAGGAAAGGCCAGTAAAAACATAGTTTTTTTTTTTTTCCTCCTAACTCCTGTTTATCCTGCCTTGTTCTTACTCGAGACCATTCTTAGCCATCCTGAAGCTTCTAATAGCAAATCTCCACTATTAGGTTAGGGAGTCTTGGAAGCTTAAAACTTGGGAGCTATAGGCAAAACCTCTTTTCTAAAATATGTGATAGTCAGTTACATCTGATTAGTATTGGAGGTAATTTACCCTTTTTAGATTTGGGGCATGGCCAAATGAACAAATGGACAACCACAAGCTTATAAAGAAAACAGCCTTCAGACTTCTAAGACTTCTGTTTTGAGATTTGGTCCCTTCAGAAACATGTCCTCTCTATGCCTGTTTCAGTAAGTCTAACTGCAGAGGCACTTTTAAAAAAGTCTATTTTAAAAAGTATTATGAGCCAGTGTGCCTGGGATTAAGAATATTTGACTAGTGATTATAAATACAGTTCAATCTGGTAGATGAAATGTTTGATACTAAAAATAGATACAAATCCATAGCTATTTATAGTGGGTTTAGAGTTTTCAAGGACTGATCTTTAGATGTTGACATTTGAACGTCTGCTTTTATGAGGAGAACCTGATCTCTAAAAGCCAGTCCCCTCCCACCTTTTTTCCCCCAAGGAACTTGTCTATGGAAGATGTGTATTTTCCTGATGGGACAGAGGGAGTTTTGTGTCTTAACCATGTACATGTGACTTTAAAGACACTTCAGTAGATCTGGGGAACAAAGGACTGAAACCTTGTTTCACTTGCAGCCCCCTACACCAGGCTGTTTTTAGCAATGCAGGGTTAGAAGATGCTCAAAGCACCTATACCCTTTTATTTCCATAAGTAGGAAGGAAAAACTGGTTATAAGAACTCTAGTTTAACTAGTTTGGGAGAACCAATACCATGATAAGCCTCATTGCTTCCTACCTGAGATTTGGCCCCGTAGGGGCTGACAGTATTAATCCTGCCTGTGTTGGATTTGGGCTGTTGGTTACGTTTCCTACCTTGCCTTCCTTCTCAGATAGGCAGCCCGGTTATGCTTATCTGTGGTGAAGTGGAAAGATTTAGCAAAGTCTTTGATCATTTTCACATTTTGCACTTAATTTGTATAAATCCAGAATTATACATATGTCAAGGCTTTTGCAAAATTTTGGCTATATTTCTCTTGTGTGATTTTGAAAATACTTCTTTTTAATAGTTATTTTGTAGCTGATATAAACTATTCATGTTTGTGGGTACCACTTGTTCATCTTACGTTTATTTATTTGTATTTTCGGCCGCACTGGGTCTTTGTTCTCGCGAGCGGGGCCTACTCTCTAGTTGCGGTGCTCAGGCTTCCCACTGCAGAGGCCTCTCTTGTCGCGGAGCACAGGTTACAGGGTGCTTGGGCTTCAGGAGCTGTGGTGCATGGGTTTAGTTGCCTCATGACATGTGGGATCTTCTCAGACCAGGGATCGAACTAGTGTCCCCTGCGTTGGCAGGCAGATTCTTAACCACTGAACCACCAGGGAAGCCCCTTCGGCTTATTATATTATTTACATCAGTTTGAGTATGATTTATTTCCCATCACTGTCTCTAACTTTGATATAGTACATTTTTAAATTAAGTTTAAGGGTGAGCTAAACATTGGGGAAAAAATAAATGTGGTACTGCACATCTTTCTTTGTATAGGAATGGAAAACAGAAAATAAATAAAAGGGGAGGGAAAGTTGACCTGAGAAGTAATGCTTCCTATTCTTCTCAGTGCCGTGGCAACTAGGACTTCATTATAACTTTAATACAGATTTTTAAAGATACTCAAGATACTTTAAGAACTGTGAAAATAGTGCTGACCACATCTTTAATTTCTTCTTCTTCTCAGTAAATTACCATTAAAATAAGAACAAAAGCACAGCAAGATATTGGTATGACACTTTTGTGCATAATCAGGCTTTGAAGTCACAGAGTTCTTACAAACTAAACCCAGCCTCAAGGTCCTCGACTGCAAAAACTGTTGATCGTGTGGCTGCATCTTTACTTCTAGGAATACTGATCAAGTTAATAAAGCTTTTGGAAGAGCTAGGATATGTAAAGGGCTAGATTGATTGCTGTGGGCAATACTGAGGTAAAGTGGGCATAACCTTTGTCTTCCAGGAGTACTAGATATAAGATATGCAAAAATAGAACTAAAGTACAAGGCATTCGGAATGTTTTATATGCGCTAAATTTAGAGTAGATGAAATGTGAGAATCCAGGTGGTGAAAAGATTATTTATACATGGAAGGATCATAGAAGGCTTCCTGGAGAAAGCAGTATTTGTGATCCCAGACAATTGGAAAGATAACCATATATGTTAAAGTGACCACTGATGATGGCAGAGGGTGGGATGGGTAAGAGGAAGAGCCTCTGAGGAAAGTAGGAGGTATTTGTGATGGCCATAAACATGAAGAGAGGATGGGGTAAGAAGATTTCATGAACTTTGTAATATATGTAATGAATACATGGGCGAGCCAAAGTAGTCTTTGTCGGTATTTAGCTGAATGAGGGAGCAAGTGCGGCTTCCCCTGTGGCTCAGTGGTAAAGAATCCACCTGCAGGGCAGGAGACACAGAGGATGTGGGTTCAATCCCCGGGTGAGGAAAAACCCCTGAAGGAGAGCATGACAACCCACGCCAGTATTCTTGCCTGGAGAATCCCATGGACATAGGAGCTTGGAAGGCTACACTCCATGGGGCTGCAAAGAGTCAGACACGACCAAAGCGGCTAAGTGTGCATGCACGCACAGGAGCAAGTTTAATGCAAGAGGGAGAAAGAGAGACAAAAAAGGAGGGTAGATCCTAGAGATGTATTTTAAGACCAAATTCAGTGCTTGCATGGATATTCAGGATGAGAGGAGGGCAAGGTTGGTATTCCTTAATTATGTTGCTTTTCTTTGTAGAAAGTTTTTGCTGAAGTCATGGAGCTTTTTCTCTGGAGTTTAGAGAGATTTTTCTCAGTAGCTTTTTTTTTTTTTTTCTAGAATTTGTTCCCCAGATTTTTTTCTAAGAGGGTTAAGAAAGTTGATTTTTAAAAATCTGACTTCTTCCGTCATCTGGGTCCTTCAGTCTTTCAAGCTTGGTGAATTAAGTGCCTCATTTAACCTCTTTCTATTGGTGAAGAAAATGGCAACCCACTCCAGTATTCTGGCCTAGAGAATCCTGTGGACAGAGGAGCCTGGTGGGCTGCTGTCCACAGCATCGCACAGAGTTGGACAGGACTGAAGCGACTTAGCAGCAGCAGCAGCATAGCTATAACTTCTTCCATCTGAAGTGTTCTCCTCATTTTCTTACTGTGTTGACTGTATGTTCCTATCCCTACAGTTCAGTTCAGTTCAGTCGCTCAGTCGTGTCTGACTCTTTGCGACCCAAATAATCACAGCACACCAGGCCTCCCTGTCCATCACCAACTCCCGGAGTTCACTCAAACTCATGTCCATTGAGATGGTGATGCCATCCAGTCATCTCATCCTCTGTTGTCCCCTTCTGCTCCTTCCCCCAATCTCTCCCAGCATCAAGATCTTTTCCAATGAGTCAACTCTTCGCATGAGGTGGCCAAAGTACTGGAGTTTCAGCTTTAGCATCAGTCCTTCCAATGAATACCCAGGACTGATCTCCTTTAGGATGGACTGGTTGGATCTCCTTGCAGTCCAAAGGACTCTCAAGAGTCTTCTCCAACATCACAGTTCAAAAGCATCAATTCTTCAGTGCTCAGCTTTCTTCACAGTCCAACCTCACATCCATATATGACTACTGGAAAAGCCATAGCCTTGACTAGACGGACCTTTGTTGGCAAAGTAATGTCTCTGCTTTGCAATATGGTACCTAGTTTGGTCATAACTTTCCTTCCAAGGAGTAAACGTCATGGCTGCAGTCACCATCTGCAGTGATTTTGCAGCCCCCCAAAATAAAGTCTGACACTGTTTCCACTGTTTCCCCATCTATTTCCCATGAAGTGATGGGACCAGATGCCATGATCTTCATTTTCTGAATGTTGAGCTTTAAGCCAACTTTTTCACTCTCCACTTTCACCTTTATCAAGAGGCTTTTGAGTTCCTCTTCACTTTCTGCCATAAGGGTGGTGTCATCTGCATATGTGAGGTTATTGATATTTTTCCCGGCAATCTTGATTCCATCTTGTGCTTCCTCCAGCCCAGAGTTTCTCATGATGTACTCTGCATATAAGTTAAATAAGCAGGGTGACAATATATAGCCTCGAGGTACTCCTTTTCCTATTTGGAACCAGTCTGTTGTTCCATGTCCAGTTCTAACTGTTGCTTCCTGACCTGCGTATGGATTTCTCAAGAGGCAGGTCAGGTGGTCTGGGATTCCCATCTCTTGAAGAATTTTCCACAGTTGATTGTGATCCACACAGTCAAAGGCTTTGGCATAGTCAATAAAGCAGAAATAGATGTTTTTCTGGAACTCTCTTGCTTTTTCGATGATCCAGTGGATGTTGGCAATTTGATTTCTGGTTCCTCTACCTTTTCTAAAACCAGCTTGAACATCTGGAAGTTCATGGTTCACATATTGCTAAAGCCTGGCTTGGAGAATTTTGAGCATTACTTCTTTCTATTCTCGAAGGAGTATTTCTAATGTTGTTTTAGTGATTTTTGCTTATAGCCTAAATTTGATCAAGTTTACCAAACTTTCAAAAAACAAGACATACCAAGATAACCCTGTCAATTGATTTCAGTGTTAAATCTCATTTTATTTTATGTCATTTATCATATCTACCAAATGTATATGTGTGTGTATAGAAATATATATATATGCATGCATATATGTTTATATACATACAAATATGCATATATGCACCCATATATGTGAAAAACCATAGAAAAAGTCGAGAAAAATCAATGTTTAATTAAATATTTTGATTCAATGACCAGTGGCAAAATTTGTTTTTAGGTGTTTAGAGTTGGTGCAGAGCTGGAATTGCACTCAGGTCTGTTGACAACAAAACTTAACAGTTCTATCACCCCAAGTTACCTAAATATGTTCCTCACAGTGTGGGTGGTTAACAGAGGTCATGACATGAATTAGCTTGTAGATTTTTAATATTGTTAGAAACATAGAGAGATTAATCAGAAATATAATTTATTAGGGCCGTTTTATTATTGTCAGTCTACAATAGTGAACTTGAAAAAACTGTTTAGAATAAAAAGCTCAACTATGCTTTTTGTATTATGATTAAGTTTGCAAAGTTAAAAAAAGTGCTGCAGTTACTCAACTCAGCCTGTGAAATAACATGTGGAAAATAGTCTTCTATGAAGTGAATACTCGAGTAAAAATCCTGTAACTTTTAGATGACCTTCTGCAACTGATGCGGGGCTCCTTTAGCATCATCTTCTCTGAGGGGTACTCTAATCTGTGCTTTCTTAAAGACTTCTAATGATGAGAAGCTCATTACTTTCCATCTTATTAATATGTAGCTCTGCCATATAGAAAGTTCTTCCTTAGATTCTACTTAGAAATATAAAGTGAAAATATCTTAATCCATGTATTAAATTCTTTGCACTTGACACAGGCATACTAAGTATGATGGACTTCTTGTTGTTATTATTATAAAACTTCAGTTTCTTGCACTTGAACACTCAGTAATTCAGTGCATCCCACAGCACTCCTGCTTTAGGAAACAGTTCCCTTTAGTGGTGTGATAGACCCCATACCCTGGCTGGAATGGAGTTAGTGAGGCATAGGTCATAATTTTAACACACCTCTCAGGCTTTTCATTTTGGTCAGTATTTTCAATTATGAATCTCAGAGTAAGACATTATGGGAATAGCAATAAAGTCCATGGCATTAGATGGTATATACTGCTGTTGTTTAGAGTCTAGTTTTCATTTCTTATCTCATATCTCTTTTATTTGTTGATGGTAGTTAATATTCTGTCTTATATCAGTTTTTGTTTCCAGTCTAAAGTTTTACTTGGGGGAAAAAAAAAAAAAGCATACAGCATTTTCTACAAGTCTATGGAGGCAACTGTGGGGGGTGGGGGTAGAGATAAAGGTGGCATGGTGGGTCCCTGGCTCTAATTGCTGGAAAATGCATTTTAAAACTTAAATGGCATTATCAGAGTAGACTTTTGGGGTCTTGAGTTTTCTGATTAGCTGATAGGACTTTCCAACTCCAATATAAAACATTTCTGGGAGGCCTACTTCTGTCTGGTGATATCTCTAAAAGTGGATGCTTGGGTGTCATAAGAATATAGCAGGACCCAGTCTGAGCATGTAAGCCTAAGAGAAAATGAAGAACAGCACTTAGTAAGAGATTCTATAAATGTTAGCAACCCAAACACAGTGCAAAATATTTTATTTAGCATTATCTGTAAAACAATATGCGTTTAACATAGTGATTAAAACCTTGGAGTAATACTTCCTTTGGGCTTGCAGGATATTTGATCTCGCTTATAGGATGCCATTATATCATGCTTTCCTGCTTGACTTCATATAGTCCTTTGTTTTTCATACCTAGCTTTGAGGATGATATTAACTGGCTGCCCAGACAAAAAAGCAGACCAATCATAGTGATGTGTATCCAGATATAATTAAGTCACTGTAAGATCTCTGTTTCTGTTTGATCAGCTGCATGTCATAGTCACCTTTGGCTTAATCTGTGGTACCACACCCAGACTTAGCATAATGATGTAGGAAGTCTCTGAACCTTTTATATTGGTCCTAGATCCTAACCATTAATCTAAAAATTTCAAGATAGGCCCATTTTTATATGCTATGCTTGGAAAAGTTTTAGAATCATGTTAACCTATGAGGATGTTTTGAAATTTGAACTGTATCCATGAAACTACCTTCTTAATCTTCCCCATACTTAAAAATTAGGGGTTTGAATGGCATCAGTGATTCTTTTTGTTCTGCCTGTTCAGTCTAATGTTTTGAAATACTTTGTAAACCAGATAAACTATTTATTAAGTAGTTAATTTTATATGTTAACTATCAAAAATATACAAAATTGCTGGTCAAAGTTTCCAATAAGTATGAATTATAGTCTCTTTATACTGGCTGATGATGTTTTCCAGTAAAAAGGTTTGATTATTCATAAACCTGTACTGTTTTGTTCAACCTTATGACACAGTTACAGTCATTGCCAGATCTGAATTGTTGCCGCCACTGGTTCCTAGAAGCCCAGGGATCTAAAATTAGGAAACTGTTGACTGTTTCCGGAGATTCCTTCTAGAACTGCTGCTGCTGCTGCTAAGTCACTTCAGTCGTGTCCGACTCTGTGCGACCCCATAGAGGGCAGCCCACCAGGCTTCCCCATCCCTGGGATTTTCCAGACAAGAACACTGGAGTGGGTTGCCATTTCCTTCTCCAACGCATGAAAGTGAAAAGTGAAAGTGAAGTCGCTTAGTCGTGTCCGACTCTTAGCGACCCCATGGACTGCAGCCTACCAGGCTCCTCCATCCATGGATTTTCCAGGCAAGAGTACTGGAGTGGGGTGCCATTGCCTTAACTAATGTTCTGTAACTCTGTAACTAAGTTTGTGTTCTCTTTATCCTTGTGGACAGTGCCTTCCTGGCCAAGGAAGAAATCATTGCTTCCTACTCATCATCATTCATTTATCATGGTTGGGAGTGGAAATTGGGTGTATGAGTGCCACTTTTGAGATATGGTTACTCTCTAATGTGCTCTTTCTGTTTTTTTTTTTTTAATTTATTTTAAATCCACAAACTATGAACAAATCCTGTGTTCTAGAAGGCTCCAAAGGACCCAACTTCTAATACCATTTTGGGAGATTAATACCTTAACTCCTAATGAAATGTCGAAATAATCAGTGTAGAGAGAAATCTGTCTACCTACCTACCTACGTATCTCTCGATCTAAATATGTATGTGTATATGTATGTATATGTAGAGAGAGAAACAATTATATTTTTATAAAATATTAAGAGCAGAAGAGACTGTACCTTGGCTGTGTTGTAGAAGGAGTACCGAATTACCCCAGGATAGGAATGTGTGAGGGCTCTGTTGATGCAGTCATTTCCCTGGGACAGTTCCTCATAGGTTACATTTGAGGTACATGCAATCAAAGTTGAGAGTCATTGTTTTCCCCAAGGGGCCTCTAATCTTAGTGTGTATCAGGATCTCCTGAGGGTTTGTTAAAACATAGCTTGCTTATAGCCACCTCAGAGGTTTTGATTTAGTAGGTCTGTAGATGGACCTGAAAGTTTACATTTCTAATACATTCCCAGTTAGTGCCAGACACCATAACTCAACTGTCTGTTTCTTGTTTGTGTGCAATGATTCTGGATACTGGCTTTTCCCAGCTGACTTGCTTTCTCAAGTAAGGAATTGGAACTTTTTTTTTTGGTCTGTAATACTGTCTTGGCCCTTGCCCACTACCCAGTTATCATCCCAGCCAGTTTGACTCAGCACCCATCAGTCCCAGATTGAATTAACTATGCACAACTGCAACTTGGTCTCTCGGTCTCCTTGCCCAGAGGCGACATATACATTGGACACCTTGGAATGCCATTTTCCCAGGCCAAGTTCTGGCAGAACACAGAAACTTAAAGAAACTGTGACTTGGACAAACACCTTAATGTGTCTGATCCTTATATTCCTTTTTTGATTCATGCAAAGATTTTCCGATGGTAGGGGGAGCTTTGAAGTGTATCCTCATTTTAATCTCTTCAGTAACCAATAGTCACTACCAAGTGCTTGCAATTTTCTAACATCACTTTGCTTTTGCGAACTGGTTGGGCTTCCCTGATAGCCCAGTTGGTGAAGAATCCGCTTGCAGTGCAGGAGACCCTGTTTGGTTCCTGGGTTGGGAAGATCCACTGGAGAAGGGATAGGCTCCCCACTCCAGTATTCTTCGGCTTTCCTGTGGCTCAAGCTGGTAAAGAATCCACCTGCAACATGGGAGACCTGTGTTCGATCCCTGGGTTGGGAAGATCCCCTGGAGAAGGGGATCCACTCTAGTACTCACAGAGGCTAGTAAAGGCTACCCACTCTAGTACTCTGGCCTAGAGAATTCCATGGACTGTATAGTCTATGAAGTCGCAAAGAGTTGTATACGACTGAGTGACTTTCACTTTTCCCTTTGGTGGTGGGATTGTGCTGGGGGGGCAACATGGAGACCTTGAGTTCTCCAGTTGTCCTGAGCTTTAGCAGTCTGGGGCCATCACAGTTTTTGAGCTCTCATGAGTCAGTCCCATACTCTGTCCGTCCATACACCATCTCAGTACTGCACTGAGCTGTGTCTACACTCTCAGCCTAGACGATCTCTTGTGATTTCATGGCTTCAAATGCCATAAAGCAGTAACGGCCCTCTGAGTCTGGTCCTGACCTCTGCTCTGACCTCTGGACTTGGGTATATGTCCTGCTGTCCATTCAGCTTCTCCACATGGATGTCAGATAACCATCTCAAATTTAACATGACTGAAGATGGTCCCTTGACAGCTACCCCTGTGTGATTTTGTCCACAAAGGAAAGTTTGAACCCTAATTCTCTAGCCAGAAACCTAGGCTTATGCCAGATTCCTCTTTTTCCTCATTTCTTTCACAAAATCCATAATGTAAGTCTTGACGTTGTTTTATAAAACATGATCTGAAAGTTGTTTTATAAAACATGTTCTGAATCTACTTATGAAATCTCCAGTGTTACAACTTTGATATAAACCCCTGTCATCTCTTCCCTGGATACTACAGTGACCTCCTATTTTTTATTTTTGGTCTATTTTTGCCCCCTCTTCATCCTTCACATAGAAACTGAGGTGACCTTTCTAAATTTGATGAATTTTTCTCTATTTAAAATCCTTTAGTCACTTCTAATTAAAATTCAGAATTGTTACCATGACTTTTAAGACCCTATGTCAGTTGTTCTAATAATCATTATGTCTCATAATCACCTAAAGAGCTATTTAAAAAATAAAGAGGCATAAACAGCAATTCCAAAATATAAATTCATTTGTCTGGGGTGGTGTTGCTGGAGATTTAGTCACTAAGTCATGTCTGACTCTTTGCAACCCCATGGACTGTAGCCCACTAGGCTCCTCTGTCCATGGGATTTTTCAGGCAAGACTACTGGAGTGGGTTGCCATTTCCTTCTCCAGAGAATCTTCCCTACCCAGCGATCGAACTGACGTCTCCCAAGCTAGGCAGGTGGATTCTTTACCACTGAGCCACCTGGGCTTCCCAATATGTAACTAGACTTTAGAATCATTGTTCTCTCCAAAAGGCCTCTAACCTTAGTGCGGATGAGAATCCCATGAAGGGATTGTTGCACCATAGATTTCTAGGTGCCACTTTGGGGTTTCTGAAGAAGAGCCTGAAAATTTGCATTCCTAACAAGTTCCAAACACCACCTTTGGAAACCACTGTATTTCAAGATCTAGTCTCAGCACACTTCTCTGATGCCATTCCCTTGTTTATTATATTCAGTCTCTCTGGTCTTTTTTTTGTTTTTCAAATCCAATTATTTTTCTGTCTCTAACCTTTTGGAAATGTCTCTTCAGCTCAGAACATTCTTTTCTAGATCTTCAAATAGAGATTCCTTCTCATCCTTTGGGTGTTAGATTCCATTTCCTCATAAAATATTTTTTAGTCATTCTAGCCAGAACAGAAATTTCAGCCAGTCTATAGTATAGTAGTGTTTTTAGTCTATTTGTAGCCATTATTGGCATCTCAACTTTACCTTGAATTTATTTTTTACATTTATTGTTGGGGGACTGTCTCTACTGAGGATGAGGGCTGTTTTTCCTTGATCTTTAGCAATGTTTGGTACACTGTGTGTTCAACAAACCAATGTTGACAGATTGAATGGCGTGACTATTAGAATAGGAGATTGATTGCTGCTTGCAAAGTGAATTAGAGACCTCTCACTGGTGTCTTCAAATTTTCCAGTGTGTAACTTTTGCATGACTAAGTCAGTGAGTTTATTTCTGCTTTGCAAACAAGTTCATTTGTATCTTTTTTTTTTTTTTTTAAGATTCTGCTTATAAGAGATATTGAACCTCCCTCTCTATCTGACCCACTTCATTCAGCTCGACAATCTCTAGGTCCATCCATGCTGCTGCAAATGGCACTATTTCACTCTTTTTAAAGGCTGATATTCTATTGCATGTATACGCACCACCCTGCCTGCCAATGCAGGAGAGGTGAGAGGCGCGGGTTCAATCCTTGGGTCGGGAAGATCCCTTGGAGGAGGGCATGGCAACCCACTCCAGTCTTCTTGCCTGGGGAATCTAATAGACAGAGGATCCTGGCAGGCTACAGTCCATAGGGTCACACAGAGTTGGACACAACTGAAGTGACTCAGCACGCACACACACACCACATCTTCTTTATCCATTCATCTGTGGATGGACATTTAGGTTGCTTCCATGTTTTGGCTGTCATAAACAGTGCTGAAACAAATATTGGGGTGTAGTTATCCAAGCCCATATTTTTGTTCAATAGCATAGTAGAAGTATAGTATGTCTCTAAAATTGATTTACTCACATTAAACAAAGGAAACAGATACAAATCAGCATGTCATCATGTTGCCAAAAAATATAGAATTAAAATAAGAGACATTATACAAATGTTATACTTTGGACTAATTCCTTGGAAGAAAATAAGCATATTGACTTTCTTGTCAAGGTTGTTACTGCAGCAACCTATGGTTCTTCTTTCTGAGCACTGATCACACATAAATTATTTAATGCCTTCTCACTCTGCTAAACTGGAAACTTCATGAGAGTTGGAATTGTGTCTGTAGTGCTTACTCCTATGTCTTCAAAACCAGGCAGCATCCCTTACAATAGTAGGTGCATAGTAAACATCTGATGAGATACACAATGAATGAAGACACAGGACATTAGTTCTGTGTCACATGCTATAACCTGCTCACCATCATCTTTTAGGTTTTATGAACTTTAACTGAGTAAATGCTTTTGTACAGAGTCTCTCTCCACCCTCCTCTGGTACCCAGAACTCTACCTGGTAACCTTTCGTTTTTTTCCATGGTTTCTCCTTGATGGAAGGTAAAAATTACAGAAAACCATTCTTCTGTTTGACTTCTTTTAGACAAGAAATGTTTTTTTCCGACTTTTGTGTCTCTTGGTAACTCTCAGTCTTTATATCCCTGTGAGTGAGTTTTCTCTCTTTCTGCCTCTTGCATGCGTGTGTTCTAAGTTGATTCAGTTGCATCAACTCTTTGTGACACCATGGACTGTATCCCGAAAGCTTCCTCTGTCCTTGGGATTGCCCAGGCAAGAATACTGGAGTGGGTTGCCATGCCCTCCTCCAAGTGAACTTCCGGACCCAGGGGACCTGTGTCTCATGTCTCCTGCATTGGCAGGCAGGGTTGTTTTTTTTTTTTTTTTTTACCACTAATACCACCTGGGAAGCCCCTTCTTGCTTCTTGCTGTTGCTGTATGTGCTTAGTTGCTCAGTTGTGTTAGACTCTGTGTGACCCCTTGGACTGTGTAGCCCGCCAGGCTCCTTTGTCCATGGGGATTCGCCAGGCAAGAATACTGGAGTAGACTGCCATGCCCTCCTCCAGGGGATCTTCCAAACCCAGGGATCAGACCCAGGTCTCCCGCATTACAGGCAGATTCTTTACCACCTGAGCCCCTAAGTTGCTTCAGTCATGTCTGACTCTTTGCAACGCTATGGACTGTAGCCTGCCAGGCTCCTCTGTCCATGGGATTTCCCAGGCAAGAATACTGGAGTGGGTTGCCATGTCTTCCCCCAGGGGAACTTTTCAACCCATGAATCAAACCTATGTCTCTTATGTCTCCTGCATTGACAGGCAGGCTTTTTCTTTTTCTTTTTTTTTTTTAACCACCAGCGCCACCCAGGAAGTGCCTTTCTGCTTCTTCAGTTCAGTTCAGTTCAGTCGCTCAGTCGTGTCCGACTCTTTGCAACCCCATGAATTGCAGCACGCCAGGCCTCCCTGTCCATCACTAACTTCCGGAGTTCACTCAGACTCACATCCATCGAGTCAGTGATGCCATCCAGCCATCTCATCCTCTGCAGTCCCCTTCTCCTTCTGCCCCCAATCCCTCCCAGCATCAGGGTCTTTTCCAATGAGTCAAGTCTTTGCATGAGTTGCCCAAAGTATTGGAGTTTCAGCTTTAGCATCAGTCCTTCCAATGAACACCCAGGACTGATCTCCTTTAGGATGGACTGGTTGGATCTCCTTGCAGTCCAAGG
>SJYQ01006688.1:60738-81091 GCA_006410935.1 Redunca redunca | reverse complement strand
GCTAAACTCAAGTTATAACAATTGTAGACAATTGTGTGACAATTATAATCAGGTTATATGTTAAAGATATTGTTCAGATTAGGCATGGAAGTAATTCAGTGTCAAATGAGTCACTTTTGAGTGGGTTGCATTTTGATAGTTTCTAAATTTTCTAAATTAGCAAAGGTAATAGAGATGAGTCACGCAATTATTTCAAAAATGGTTTAAAAGTTTTCAGTACAGATTCTCCATATTTAATTTTAGTGAAAATTTAGTGTACTGTGTAACTTGCTTCACATATTACCTTGTTTTCTTGTGTATTTCTCATTTTAATCTGAGAGTGATATTTGCATAAAATTTTACCATTTGGTTTAATTTGTTTCCACAAATTGAAAAACAAAATGCTTGTAAAATATATGGGACAACATTGTCCTCAGATTTTTTAAATGTCAATTGTTAACATTAATGTTAATTAACATTAAATTAATACTTAATATTATTGTTAACATTCTTACCTGTTAATTTGAACAAGTAAGAACGCTAGAAACTGTGCTTTACAGGACAGAAAGGACTTATTACTCTGGGCCTGTGTTATCTTTCTGAAATTGTAAAGAAATTTCCTCAAAATTTATTAGAAACTTTTTCTTTTTTCTTTCGGTGCATGTGTTAAATATGGATTGGATAGACACTCTGTGTATACATTTTTTTCTTCTCATACTCAACTTTTAGAATAGTCAAGCCTTTACTCTTTGCAAAATGAGAGATTATTGGATAATGCCCCAAACTCCTATAAAATTAAAAATTAGATTATTAAATTCAGGCATCATTATCCTACCCCCATTCATTTTGATGAAAAGAGCCTTGTCTGAAAATAAAGTGAAAAAATATATTATTTTCAATCTGGTGGGGTTATGGTTGGAATTTTTTATTTTAAAACTTAAAACAGTTCTGTTAAACAGTTGCTAGTGTTAGGAAATTATCTCACTTTGATATTTGCTTAGCCTTAGATGTGTCTTTATTCCTTTTATTAACTTCATCTGACATTAGCGTTTTTAACTTTTGTAATGGTTTTAACCTTTAAAAAATGTCTTAACATTTTAACATTGTCAGAAATGAAGACTGTTCTCTCTCTCTCTCTCTTTTTTTTTGGTTATGATTCATTTCTATACCATTTCCAAAAAAAGCTGTTAGACAAGGTGTAGTGATATAGAATAGAGCCTGTGTGGGGGAGACTTAAAGGTTCAGTTTAATAAGTAGAATGATCCTGTATTTATTCTAAAGTTATTGTCATGTACAAATGTTTGAGTTGGACCATAGAGAAGACTAAGTACCAAAAGAACTGATGCTTTCAAACTGTGGGACTCTTAAGAGTTCCTTGGACAGCAAGAACAAGCAAGTCAATCCTAAAGGAAGTCAAGCTTGACTATTCGTTGGAAGGACTGAAGCTGAAGCTCCAATACTTTGGCTACATGATGTAAAGAGCTGACTCATTGGAAAAGACCCTGATGCTTGGAAAGGTTGAGGGCAGGAGGAGGAGGGGGTGACAGAGAATGAGGTGGTTGGATGGCATCACTGACTCAGTGGACATGAATTTGAGCAACCTCCAGGATATAGTGAAGGACAGGAAAGCCTGGTGAGCTACAGTCCATGGGGTTGCAAAGAGTCAGACACAGCCTAGCGACTGAACAACGAGAACAGTCTGTTTTCTCATGAGGATTACTGTTTTTCTCACTGAAGCACATGCTAGGAATCAACAACTTTGTAGGTAGCTTCGTTTCCCTTTCTGTTTCTTGCATCTGAGTCTCAAGGAACCTAAGTGTGAAGTGTCCTCAGAGTGAAGTGTTCTATCATCTTGAGAGGATGAGAACCAGGGCACGGAGGAGGTGCAGCTTTGTTTGTTCTGAGAGAGAGAGGATTTCATGGAAGTGAAATGTAAGTTGAATGGAGGGAAGCTAACTGGAATAAATTGTGACTTAGTGACCCTGCAGACTGGACCAGGTGTTAAACAGATCAGAATCTCTGGGGAATGTTGAGGGTGAAGTTCAGCCCACCACACCTACTCAGAAGGTCAGTTGTGGGAGGAAAGGTTTCCAGTCATTTTTTTCCAATCATGGATTTCTGTGTAGGAGAAATGATGTTCCATTTCCTACTTTATTGTGAAATGTTCCTCCTTTGAGGTCTTCTTTTATTGTATTGCTTCCAGCATTTTAACCTGCCATCTCACTTAAGCTTTGTTTCTGTAGAAGTCTCCATGTTTTTATGTTTTTACTTGAAATTGTTGAGTTCATCTTCCCAGTTTGGTTAAGAGGACATTTAAAGCTCTGATTTTAATGGCAAGTTTTGGGGCCATCTCAAATAAAAATCAAGATATTCTGACATTATTTCTGAGATCGAAGTAGACCGGGGCTATAGTTAAACAGCCTGGAAACATCAAAATTATTGTGTTTGCTTGAAAGCATTCATTTGTATATGGTTACTATGGTTTGATTTTTCTGGGAACTGCTCTTTGTTATAGCAATGGAGGTAGATAATAAATGCTATATATAACTTCAATTGCCATTTCCTCCTCCAGGGGCTCTTTGCGACCCACAGATTGAACCTGTGTCTCCTGCATTGGAGGAGAATCTGCATTGCAGATTCTTTACCTCTAAGCCACCAGGGAAGCCCATTTATTATAGTAATGGAAGTAGATAATAAAAGCTATAAATAACTTCAATTTAAATAGAGGGGACTCTCAACAAACTTAGAGTTTAACATAAACTGTAGGCAATGTACAGTATGTGCAGTTTAAGAAATAGTCAATTTTGAGAGTTTCTCTGTAGAATTTGGTTTAGGAACAATTATAACTCAATCTAGCTTTTACAATGAAAACAATATAAAAAAAGATTTTTTTTGAGCACTGATTACATTGCAGACACTCCACTAAATACTGTATATATATTATGCTTAATAACAACCCTGTAAACTGTGTACCAAGCTCTCAATCTTACCCTTTTGAAACTGATTTCAAAAGACCTTTGTTCTTTTAAGGGAGTATGAGCATTGGAAATATAGGTAAGAGAGGTTGTTCACTATATAGAATTAGGCTCACATACTTAAGACTTTGGTTTATCTGACGTAAAGGTTATAAATATTTGGATTGATTTTTAAATGTTGCTAAATTATCATTAACTTAAAATTCTTGTTTTTTTCTCTTCTAATTTATTTTGTAATTAAGGACTGATTGTATGAAACTGTGAAATGTTTTGGTGAGGATGAATATAGATTATTAAAACATGGTCTTTGAGAGTTTACAGTACAGGAAGGAACAGTGACTATAGTTTGAGTCTGGGCAGAAATACAGACAGGTGTGGAGCACAGCTGGTGGATTGGTTAGGTGAGTCAGGAGCAACCTGGTGCATGAAAATCTGATGAGTCTCCTGAGAGTCTCCCTGAGAGCGAGCTTACCTCAGGGAAGAAAAATCTGGCTGTCCTAAGCTTGGCTTGGCCTTGGGCATTGAGGGACGGAACAATTTTGAGCATAGAAAATGTTTCTTCTTCTTCTTCTTTTTTTTTAACTGCTGTAGCTCTTGATATATTTATGTATGAGTTCCATGGAAATGTAGGAGGACATTTAAATAAAAACTTCAGTGAGAGAAGTCTTGTTCACAGGTATATGGGAAATATTTCTTGGAGTCTTCCAGAAATATTTGTGACTTGTATGGACCTAGACATTCCATATTAGTAGGTACACACGTTGGTGACATTTAAGTTATTACTGTTAAGACTCATGTGTCTGTGCCCATAGCTGGGCGTGCATGCGTGCTAAGTTGCTTCAGACTCTTTGTGACACTATGGACTATAGCCCACCAGTGTCCTCTGTCCATGGGATTCTCCAGGGAAGAATACTGGAGTGGATTGCTGTGCCCTCCTCCAGGGATCTTCCCAACCCAGATATCAAACCTGGGTCTCTTACATCTCCTGCATTGGCAGATGGGTTCTTTACCACTAGCGCCACCTGGGAAGCATGGGAAAGGCCTGATAATATAGGAGTTATAGAAATGACTATCATATGAATGAAAATGAAATGGATATCTATCTATGTATCTATCTATCGCATATGGAGATGGACAAATGGACATTCAGAGGACAGAATAATAATAATGATTATACCCATTTCTCATTCTGTCAAGGAAGACTTCAGGGGGCTGAGTCTTATAAAATATTTAATATTGAAGCATAGAGAAACAGAAAGAGAGAGAATGCCAGTCCATAGAGAGGAAAATATAGAAATAAATACATGGACATAACAAGTATGGGGAACGAAGGAGGATAATGAAAACGTTAGCTGCCTTCATCATAGAACATTGTAAAGAGCTTTGAAGTGGCAATAAGTAAGTGTCCTGATCAGAACTGCATTCAGAAAATAAAGAATTGCATTCATGAAGGTTCGTTAATTACATAGGTTACATGGTGTGGAGTGAAATAGAAGTAGAGGGGAAATGGTGGAGAGCAGTTGTTTGGAAGGCTAGTGCAGTAACTAAATACAATAACAGTACAATAATGGGTATTATAATTAGAAACTAGAGAAGTAGCTGTGGACAGATGGAAAGGGAAAGTTTGCCTAACATTAATAAGTGAGATTTTTACAATTTGGCGACCAATATAGGTGGGAAGGAAAAAGAGAGTGTGTGTAGGGGGATCAAAGATGAGCTGAAAGTTCTGAGCAGGCATGATCAGGAAATCTGGAAAACAGAAGAATAGGAGAAAACGTTTGATAAATTCTCCCTAACACACATTGAATGTGAACTGCCAATAGGATGTGCAGATGTGATGTTTAGAATGTGATGTGGAGAATTCCTATCTTTTATTTTTATTTTTAAATATATTTATTTGGCTATACCAGGTCTTAATTGCAGCATGAAAACTCTTAGTTGTGGCATGTGGGATCCAGATCCCTGACCAGGGATTGAACCCAGGCCCCCTACATTAGGAGCATGGAGTCTTAGCCACTAGACCACCAGGGAAGTCCCAAGAATGCCTATCTTTTAAATAGACTTTTTAAAAAGAAATTTTAAGTTTATAGTGAAATTGAGCAGAATGTGCAGAATTCCCCAAGTACTCCCTCACTCTGAAAATGAAGAGAATAATGTGTTTCCAGAGCAAGAAGAGTAGGAACCAGAGGAAGAGACAGGAATGTTGGAGAAAAGGAAACAAACTCCAAGGGTAGAATGTTTATAGGGCTTCCCTGGTAGCTTGGCTGGTAAAGAATCTGCCTGTAATGCAGGGGACCCCGATTTGATTCCTGGGTTGGGAAGATCCCCTGGGAGAAGAAATAGGCTACCCACTCCAGTATTCTTGGGCTTCCCTGGTGACTCAGACCGTAAAGAATCCTTCTGCAATGCAGGAGACCTGAGTTTGATCCCTGTGTTGGGAAGATCCCCCTGGAAGAGGGCATGGCAACCCACTCCAGTATGCTTATCTGGAGACAGAGGAGCCTGGCAGGCTACAGTACATGGGGTCACAAAGAGTTGGACACAACTGAGCGACTAAGCACACAGAATGTTTATAGAAACCAAGCGATTTAATTTAGGGTCAAGTTTAAACTGGTAAAAAAAAAAATTGCTATTATTCACTGAAATAATGCCAAAATAGCATTCCTGAGAAGAAATTCTTATAGATTCTACTGATAAATAGCTACAAGTGATTGGATTTATGTATTAAAAGTCTCATGAAATATACTTGTTCATGGTTGGATCCACCGAATAGTTCCAAGTTTCTATATTAAAAACATAAAATATTTTCCCAATGGTTATTTTTCTTAGATATTGGAAAATCAGTTACATCCTTTGTGACCAATATTCCCCACGTTAAATAGGACCATACTCATTTTCTACAGTTGCCTTGAAAAATATCCTATAAAAGTAAAATTTTAAATGACTCAGTTTTTCAGTCCAAGAGTTACTGGTGGAAGATTGTGACAAGTACTCTGTTTTAATCTCCATATTCAATCTGCCTCTCAACTCCTTCAGAAGCATTACTATGGATGAGTCATTGCTGAGGTGCAGAATGGAAGCTAACACCCCAACTTAATAGTAGTAGCAGAGGGGAGATTTGGAGGATGAGAGAAGTGTGTCTGCATAAAGGGCCTTCCATATTGTACTTTGAAGGCTTATATGTATTTTAATGCGCATGTGTTTGTTTACTGCAGTTAGTCGATATGGCTTTTGAATTGGGCATATAACTATGCATATTATCCTGCACAGTGTGTGCATTTCCATGTTATTACATTGCTTGTGTGTTCTCTAAGCTACAGATTATGTGCCTGATGTGAATAGGGGCATATACAACATTAAAAGATAAGCGTATATACATGAGAATTTATTTATATTACCCTTGTGGATGGGCAATAAAGTATTTAACATGCAAGATAAAAGAGATAAAGGCATTTAACTCTGTGTTGAGCATTAATAGCAAGAGACCTCAAGTCCTCGGGCAGAAAATAAAGTGCTTATGGACAGTATAATGTTGGTAATGTTGGGCTAGTATGATAAATGCAAGAGTGACTTTTGATTTTCTGAAAGGATTTCATGGAAGAAGTATTGGGATTGTGTGTGTATGTGTGTGTGTGTGTGTGTGCTCGCGCGTGCGTGTGAGCACTCATTGGCTCAGTAGTGTCCAACTCTTTGTGACCCCATGGACTGTAGCCTGCTAGGCTCCTCTGTCCATGGAATTTTTCAGGCAAAAATACTGGAGTGGGTTGCCATTTCCTCCTCCAGGGGATCGTACCAACCCAGGGACTGAACCTGAGTCCATTGTATCTTCTGCATTGGCAGGCACATTCTTTACCACTGAGTTGGTATTTTGTAGTGGTTTAAATGCTCATTGAGAAACAGTGCCCTCCAAATAGTGGACCAAAACGAGGTGTGTGCTCAGCATATCCCAACCTTATCAGTGGTTTTTTGTTGTTGTTGGCAAGAGAAATAATATTGATTAATATGGAATAATGGAAAATATTGGAATCATATTAGATAACTCACAAAAATTGAAGGAAAAGCCAAAGAGCCAAATTTCAGGAAAGCAGGACCCAGGACAGCTCAAGAACTCAGTCAAAATCTATTGTGGGGGAGGTTGGAATGATTGGGTTTCGGCCATCATCATTATGCATGGCTTTTCTCTAGATTCAAATTTCCAGGAGTGAGATTCCAGTTAGGTCATCTTGGATTGGGTCAGTCTTTGAAATAACGGCGTGATAATTGATGGCCTACTGGAGCCAGATGGACCACAGAGGGGTTGTTCTCCAAAAGAGGAGGAGGCATGGTTACCGAGAGATGCACTTCTCTCACAAGGGAAAAGAGATGCTCGACAGGCACACACAAGAAGCCTGCCGTAGACAGTGATGGTGCTTTGTAGTTCTGAAAAAATAGTGAAAAAATGGGCTCCTTGAGAGCTCTCTGAAACTAAATCTAGATTTATACACACATATGCAGATATACACACCCACACATGTGTATTTTACACACTGTTTTTGGATGATGTTTGCCTCTTTTTTCTTTTAGTCACTACTCTTGTGGTTGACATATTGAGTAACACACTACAGGCTGCTTTTCTTCCTCAAAGAGAACATTTAAAGAAATACAAGAGTTCCCCAAAGATACATTATTATAGAGCGTAACATATGACAAGTTCTGAGGTCAGCTTAATATGGAAAGTCATTTTTGGGGTTGTTAATAAAGGCAGTATATATTTTTAGGCAAAGAATTATGTTCTCACATCATTTTGTCTGAGTACAATTTATACTGACTTTTATGAGTATTCTTATGTATCAGTAGGCGTAGATTCTCCTCCTGAAATAAGCTTTCTCTCTGGTATACTGTTTGGCTTCTAATCCAGAACCTGCTTTACTGTAATTACAAACATGTATGGTGCTGGCAACAAAAATCTAAACTTGCCACTTACATTATGAATTGATCATTTTCGATAGTCTCATTATACTTTAAGCATGGGAAGACATTTCTCATTGTAGTTCACACACTGTAGACAAAAGAATAAAAAATATCTCTGAAGTCATTTACAGACTTTCCAGGTTCTGGATCAGTGATTCTCAAACATCATTTGGCATGAGTCTCCCCTAGGCTGATTGCTGACAGTATAGATGTCTGGGTCCCCTTCCAGAGGGGACGTTTGGATTCGGATTTGATAGCTCTTGTGGGGGCTCAAGATTCCAGTTTTATCAGATATTCCAGATGATCGTGATGTCTGTGGACCACACTTTTGAAAACCCTGCTTTAAATGATTTTGTATTAGCTTGTGAATATTGTCAAAGTAGTAAGAATTATGTCTAATTAGTAGAGGTTTGGAGTTGAATTATTATAACATTGATTATTCATATCATTTGCTTTATGAAGCACATTCTACATAAGTGGCTAAGAATTCTATTCTTACTGAAAATATTAGGTGTCTTTATATGGAAGTTAATGAGAAAGGAAAGTCTCTGAGTAAATTCTATATCTTTGGGTAACATTTTAATTCTGGATGCATCTCATATATTAATAATTTTTTTTTTTGGGTATATGAGAATTTTCCAAGGTACGTTGGAACCCTCCCTTCTCCTTGGTTTTGTGACAAGCCAGAATTCTCTGATAAATATAGTGTAGTAGGTGTACCAAGACTGTAGTTTCATCCTGTATTCCTTTGAAAGTTGTTTTCTCATGCATGTACTTTTTCTTCTGAAAACAAAGTAGTTTTTGTCAGGCTTTTCTAGCAGAAAACCTTTATATCACATGTGTTTCTCTCAACATAAGATGGTTTGAGTTGTGATGTCATTTTTTTTTTTAATTAACTATGAGTGGACCTGACACTGTCAGTGATCCAATGTGAGGATGCCAGGAAGTCAGATTGCAATTGCCAAAGGCTCTGTGGATCATATAAAAAAAATTATAGGGAGCAGTTAGACCAGGATAGAGCCCAGCAATCAGAAACAGTCTTTAATTTTGAGCAAAATTATAAATATTGCCAGCCTCAGCATATACTGGTTAACTCCATAAAACAAAAGACATACTACATGTAATATGGAAAAATTGGGTTACATACTGGTCCTTTTAGTTATGTCTGAACTTACCGCTGGGCTTCCCTCGTGGCTCAGGGCTTCTCAGGTGACTCAGTGATAAAGAATCTGCCTGCCAACACAGGAGACACCAAAGATGCAGGTTCGATCCCTGCATCGGGAAGTTCCCCTAAAGGAGAAAATGGCAACCCACTCCAGTATTCTTGCCAGAATAATCCCATGGACAGAGGAGCCTGGCGGGCTATAGTTCATAGGGTCTCTGAGAGTCAGACATGACTGAGCAATTGAGCAGGCATGGACGTACATATTGTAATCATCTGCAGAAGCATCACTGTGTATAAACAACAGAGGCTAGACAGCTAAGGGTGGCACAAATGAGACCTCAATTTTTACATAACCATAGGTCTCAAGTAGGAAATGTGAATCTAGTAGATTTTTTGTCTTTTAATTGAGCTGAAAGATTCTCAAAGCACAAATAAAGGCTTATCTTTAATTGTGTGAATTCAATAATGTGTTAAAAAATCTTTTTGCTCAAATTATTTAGACAAACTTCTGGCTAGTGAGTCTAGCTGGTCAATTTTGATGTAAATAGACATTATTTTCCTGATGATGATTGTTAACCTATAACAAGAAAAGCTGAGATTTTGTTGGAGGAGACTGTCATGTTTTCAGTATTCGTGCTGTGATTGTAGAACACTTGAATATTTGTAAATCCTATGATTTATATTTAAGAGTGTGGAAATACATTTCTTTAAAAACTCAGCTGATATTTTATGATATTCTTTGGGGTTAATTATTTTTTGAGCTATATTCTTAAAAAAAATTTTTTTTTTTTAGTTTAACCAATTTATGTATTTTTGGCTGTGCTGGGTTTTCTTTGTTGTGCACAAGTTTTCTCTGATTGCGGTGAGCAGGGACTGATGCTGCTAAGTTGCTTCAGTGGTGTCCAACTCTGTGCAACCCCATAGACGGAAGCCCACCAGGCTCCCCCGTCCCTGGGATTCTCCAGGCAAGAACACTGGAGTGGGTTGCCATTTCCTTCTCCAGTGCGTGAAAGTGAAAAGTGAAAGGGAAGTCGCTCAGTCTTGTCCGACTCTTAGCGACCCCACCAGGCTCTGCCGTCCATAGGATTTTCCAGGCAAGAATACTGGAGTGGGTGCCATTGCCTTCTCCGAGCAGGGACTACTCTATTGTTAACGTGTGTGGGCTTCTCCTTGCGGTGGCTTCTCCTTTCGCAGAGCTCAGGCTCTAGGGTACGTGGGCTTCAGTAGTTGTGATGCATGGGCTTAGTTGCCCCACAGCATGTGGGTTGAATCCATGTCTCCTGCATTTGCAGGTGGAGTCTCAACCACTGGACCATCAGGGAAGTCCTGAGCTACATTCTGATAAAGTATTTTATTGTTTAATATAATAATAAATGATACATAGTAAGTAAAAGGCTTCCCTGGTAGTTCAGTGGTAAAGAATCCGCCTGCCAATGCAGGAGGCTCGGGTTTCATCCCTGGTTAAGTAAGATCTCCTGGAGAAGGAAATGGCAACCCTCTCCAGTATTCTTGCCTGGGAAATCCCATGAACAGAGGAGCCTGGCAGGCTACAGTCAGTGGGGTCGCAAAAGAATTGAACATGACTTAGTGACTGAAACAACAGCAGCATGCTGTGCTGTGTTTTCAGTAATAGCATTCCATAATGTAAGAGATAGACAGGAAAGTGTTTTGCCAAGTTCTCCAAAAGAGTGTGCCTATAGTTACATTCTATAGAACGGATTTGTGACCCCATAGACTGTAGCCTGCCAGGTTCCTGTGTCCATAGGATACTCCAGCCAAGTATCCTTGCCATTCCCTTCCCCAGGGGATCTTCCGGACTCAGGGATCAACACGGGTCTCCTATATTTCAGGCAGATTCTTTATACTCTGAGCCACCAGGGGAGCCTCTCTAGAAGAGAAGGAATAACTTATTCAACTAGAAAAAAAACCTGGAAAAGAAGTGCTAATTCTACTTCATGCCAAGGTCTTACTATTTCTACTTTTTTTTTTATCATGGTACACAACATATTCTGGATTTTGTGTTGGTATCTATATACTTATTTGAAGAGTAGAAGGTTGTGTACCCTTAAGTGATAGGAAAATATATATTTACATTTGTCTTTTTATTTTTGGGGGGATTTCAAGTCTCTTTTAATGTAAAACAGACCTCTTTCCCTCTTTCTTCTTTCTTCACGACTTTTTTTTGTTTGTTTTACTTTTTCAATTGGAGGAAAACAGCTTTACAATGTTGTATTGATTTCTGCCATACAATGCAAAGCAGCCATAATTAGACATATATCACCTCCCTCTTGAGCCTTCCTCCCCTCCACCCACCCCACCCCTGTAGGTCACCACAGAGCATGAGGCTAGGCTCCCTGAGTTATATAGCAACTTCGCACCAGCCATCTGTTTTACACACTTGTTGTGCTAATTTACTTCAGTCATGTCAGACTCTTTAAGACCCTATGGGCTGTAGCCCCTCCCAGGCTCCTGTGTCCATGGGATTCTCCAGGCATGAATACTGAGTGGGTTACCTTTCTCCAGGGGATCTTCCTGACCCAGGGATCAAACCTGCATCTCTTCCACGTCTCCTGCATTGGCTGGCAGGTTCTTTATCACTAGTGCCTCCTCCTGGGAAGCCGCAGGGTATTGTGTATACATCAATGCTACTTTTTCCATTCATCCCACGCTTTCCTTTCCCCACTTCCAAGGCCTTTCTTTATATCTGTGTCCCTATGCCTTCCCTGCAAATAGGTTCATCAATGCCATTTTTCTAGATTCTCTCTCTATATATGTGTTAATATGCTATATTTGTTTTTTTTTTCTCTCTTCACTCTGTATTATATTTGTCTTTATGATAAAACATTTCCTAAAGCTTCGCTTCAATTTCATTATTTAAAATTTGTGGATTATATAAGAAAGAAACCTTCGATTGTTTGGTTTATGCATTTACTATCTAATAACTTCCCTTTAGACAAGCAAAGTATCAGGGCTGTGACAACCACCCAAGGTGGGAACTGGAATGATGGCAGGAAGAAATACTGGATATTAGAAACTACTGCTGTGCAAAGTGAGGGGCAGGGGAATGGGAAGAGACATGTCTCTTTAGGTTTTGAGCTTTCAAAAATATGGGAACAAAATGGAAGATGATGTGTGGCTGAGTATTGTCATAGTAAGTGTTATTCCCTAGGTGTATTTGAGTTGAAGTATATAGAATCGTGATTATCATCTTCAGAAACTGAATGAAAGAAGAATGTGCAAAAGGACAGAAGACACCCCAGAGTGGAGAAGCCATTGGGCCACCCCTCCCATATCTCAGCTTTAAAGAACTTTGCTCACTCTGTTTCATATCTGCCCGCTTAGGAATTTCAATCATTTAAAAATTTCAATCATTTAAAAATCAATAGAGCTGGTGTAAAACCTCCAACACTAAGCAGTGCTGATCTTGGTGGGCTGGAACAGCCAGGCTCAGTTGTGGTGGTAGTAGCAGTGATGGCAGGTGTGGCAGGAACTTTACACACCTTTGCAGTACACAGGGGTGCTTGTGATGATTCAAACCCAACAGGGAACGAGTATTCTGCAGATTGTGATGATTGTAAGGGATCAAGGTGATGCAAGCTCTGTCACTACAGGTGTGAAGAAAGGTGAGATCTGAATGCCATGGTTATGACAATCCACAAGATGGAGTTATTTTACACTGGTAAAACATTTCCAGCATGAACTCTTGCGTGAACAATGCTGCTTTCAGCCAGATAAAGCACAAAATAAGAACACTTGGTTTGTTACATTCAAAGATGTGGCTAGAAAGCCACATGAAAACTACTGCTTTGATAACCCCTTAATCATTCCAGAGTTGATCAACCCATTTTGCCAAGCCTGTAGGTTGAACATTGCCTATGTTGGGTAAAATATGCTCTTTTCTTATGCCATGTTTATAGGAAATAAAACTTGATCTTGGTAAGAGTCTAATGAATTTCTTTTTACAAAATTATAACTCATATCAAAAGATTAAACGGAAGAAATAAGAATAAAGCTTTCCCATCATAGTCATCATCTATCCCTAGTCGTCAGCGTAACGATGAGAACGTGGTGGGCTCATCCTGTGTTTGTGGTAAACAAGATTACTTCTGTGGGAAGAGATAGGACAGACAGTGCTGAATTGAACAAGGAAGTAATGTGTTAATTTGTCTCCATACAAAATTCCTGCTATTTAGTAGGTCTGGTTTATGCTTCTTTTCCTTTTTTTGTGTCTTTTTAACCATGCTGACATATATTCCAAGGAAAAGTCTTTTCACTAAATTGTAATGTTCTCAAGACCTGGGTTGACAGCATACCTAATAGATGAGGGTTATTGTGGGAAAGCTGTGGGTCTTTTTTTTCTTTTTTTTTAAATTTGCTGAAGGTAATTAAATAATTGAACTAAAATGAGTAGGTGTGACTAGATTATTTTCTAGGTATTTACTTTTGAATTGTTATTACATGCATTGTAACCTCAACTGGGGTATTTCTACAAAACAACGTTTTGAAGCAGTTTGACAAAATTTCCTTTCTCCTTTTTTTTCCCCTTCCCTAGTAGTGAATGTCACCTGCATTCTTTTGTATAAAGTGTAAGTGTCTTAACAGTATAAACATAGCCTTTTCAATTTGAGTAATAAGAAACTGAACTGTGTAACTTTTCTAACTCTAGTGATCTGAATAAAAATTTCTGGACTCAAACACAAAGTGCATAAGTTTGGACAGTTCTTGATATTTTTTTCTCTACTTTGAATATGGCCAAGAAAATAGATAAAGAAAGGGCCAAAGTTTTTACAAATCAAACTTTATGGCCTCATTGAAGTTCTTATTGATGGTAGTGCTTATTTGGATCATTAAACTCTTTTTTTAGCAGAATAGAACTCTTTACTGATGTATATCGGGTTTGTTTGGTTCTGTGCTTGTCAGCATATAAAACCTGACTTTTCGATGATATTCTTTGGATTGTATGTAAAGAGAGAAAATAAAACACTGAATATGGAGGGGAAAGTATTGTTAATGAGTCACTGTCCCATATAAGACTGCTCACTCAAGGTGAATCTGGAATCAAGCGTGATAGTTACAGAAGGATGTAACTGATTATCTGTGTATGTTGCCTGGGCCTCTGTCTCTCTGAGTACCTATTAAAATTTTGATTTGCTGGATAGCTCTATGACTCTTTCCTTTACTCTCATCTAGTGAGTTGTTTTGGCTCCAAGCAACCTTTTAAGAAGGTCATTGATTCTTGTGATGAGTGAAATTACTTCCCGCAAAATTTTAAGGACCTATTTTAAGCACAGGCATCATTTTTTCCTTCTCCAGAGAGAAGAAAATCTGCTAGCCTTTTCTTCCTTTATTGTCTTCTGTTTACTTTTCTGGACATTGAGTCAATATAACTTACTAGTGTACGTATATATACTGAGTCATGTTTTCTGTGAAAAAGACAATGATCTGAGTCAACATACTTTTATAAAGAATGTGAAACCTCTAGACCAACATCTGACAGAGCAGGCACTCTGCTTCTCCTCTTGTGACTTTGTGAAAATTTCAACTTCTCAGTATCTTTTTTAAAAAATTCTTATCTATAAAAGTGGTGAATGAGCACATTTTTCATGAAATCTAGTCAACAGACAATGATAGCTTATTGAACACTTATTATTTGCAAGACTATTTTGTCCTACCATATTTTTAAACTAACAACACTGAGAGAGGAATTGAGAAGTAACAGCAGATGAGAAGTGAAAAGCGTCAGAGAGTAGGGCTGAAGTTTCCCATTCAAGCTGTCATGCCAGCTGTTCTAATGAGTGCATTGACCGTCAAAAGCCTAGATTCTTGCCTCAAATTATGAACTTAACAATCTTTTCTTAAATCCTTTCTTCCATCTGGTAATTCAGTCTGTTTTGGAGATACACATTTTTTTTTCTCCAGCTTTTGATTAGACTTTGTTGGTATCAGAAATCTGCCTGTTTTAAAGTTTAATTTACTAGCTTTTGGTCCTCTTGATGCAGTCTAAAAAATACATGTCCAAAGCCATGAATTTATTAACATTGGAGGGCTACTGATTCAGAGACGCAATGGAGAGCTAGATTGTCAGTTGTCTTTGTGAAACAGACATAGAACCTCTGATTCAAAAACTCGTATTTGCAAATGGGAACCAGATAAGCTTTTCTGTATTTGACTAAGCATCCTGGGATATAGACAAAGTATATGAATATCAAAATGTGTTAGTTTAACTAGGTTGGTCTATATTGACCATGATGATGAAGATAAGTACTAGATTTTGAAGTAAATTAGAACCGGGTAAAACCTGACACTGCCATCTAGAAACCTGGTTACACTGAGCAAGTTTAATTGATTTCTGTAGCTCATAGTTTCCTCATTTAGGAAGTAGGAATAATATTTACTGTAGAGGTTTTTTGGTCTGGCTTAAACTGAGATAATGTGTAAACCCTGCTGCACAAAGTGCTTTCATGAAGTTAGATACATAGTTGCTAATTTTGTTAGAAATATAGATGATATTAAAAATGTAAACATAGTTAGGGTCAGCAAATATATCTCTAAGGAGAAAAAGAAAGGTTAGGGGTTAGAAATTAAGGAAACAGAAAATGGAAAATTGGGAAGAAAACTTGTAGAAAGATAGTGTTTGAATGATTTTACTGTGAACATGTTTTCTCAATGATCTTTTAAAAAGTCAATAACCTGAATGCAAATAATTAAGATTTGAAGATGATCCAGGCAAACTTATTAATGTTTTGTGTTAGAATGTAAGTTTGATTTATTGTCTTTTTTTCAAGATCTGTTTAAATTAAAAAAATGTTGTACCAGATCTGAAATCACTGCTTGATAACTGAACTTTAGCCCAAACTATAAAAAGTTTTAGTTTAAGCCCTTTGTGAATGAATGGCTGTGATTGGCATGTCTGCAGAGGTTCAGGAAATGGAGTAATAGAGTTGGAAACAAAATATGCAAGAGAAATGTATTGGACTGTGTGGAGAAATTTTGAAAGATTGCATTTCTTTAACACTATGCCCAAGCCTTAATGAAAACCTCGTGACTACAGAAATAATCAGTTTAACAGGCTGTATTTTTTCTTTTTCACCCATTTCATCCAACTTAACAGAGGTTAAAGCATCTGCCTGCAATGCGGGAGAGCTGGGTTTGATCCCTGGGTCAGGAAGATCCCCTGGAGAAGGAAATGGCAACCCACTCCAGGATTCTTGCTTGGAGAATCCCATGGATGGAGGAGCCTGGTGGGCTACAGTCCACGGGGTTGCAAAGAGTTGGACATGACTGAACAACTTCACTTACACTTTTCACTTTAACATTTCACACACTATATTCAAGAATTATTGAGATCCCATACAGTCCCATGCAGACACATTTTTTTTTCTAATTGTAATGTTGATATTCAGTTGCTCAGTCATATCCGACTCTGCGACCCCATGGACTGCAGCACACCAGGCTTCCCTGTCCTTCACCATCTCCCGACTCATGTCCATGGAGTCGGTGATGCCATCCAACCATCTCGTCCTCTGTTGTTCCCTTCTCCTTTTGCCTTCAATCTTTCCCAGCATCTGGGTTTTTTCCAGTGAGTCAGTTCTTTGCATCAGGTGGCCAAAGTATTGGAGCTTGAGCTTCAGCTTCAGCGTCAAGGCCTTCTAATCAATGTCCAGGCCTTCCAATGAATATTTCCTTTAGGACTGACTAGTTCGATCTTATTGCAGTCCAAGGGATTCTCAAGAGTGTTCTTCAACACCACAGTTCTGAAACATCAATTCTTCGGCACTCAGCTTTCTTTATGGTCCAACTCTCACATCCATACATGACTACTGGAAAAACCATAGCTTTGACTAGATGGACCTTTGTTGACAAAGTAATGTCTCTGCTTTTTAATATGCTGTTTGTCATGGCTTTTCTTCCAAGGAGCAAATGTCTTAATTTCATGGCTTCAGTCACCATCTGCAGTGACTTTGAAGCCCAAGGAAATAAAGTCTGTTACTGTTTTCACTGTTTCCCTATCTATTAGCCATGGAGTGATCGGGCCAGATGCCATGATCATTGTTTTTTGAATGTTGAGATTTAAGCCAGCTTTTTCACTCTCCTTTTTCACCTTCATCAAGAGGCTTTTGAGTTCCTCTTCACTTTCTGCCATAAGGGTGGTGTCATCTGCATATCTGAGGTTATTGATATTTCTCCCTGCAATCTTGATTCCAGCTTGTGCTTCATCCAGACTGGCATTTCATGTGATGTACACTGCAAATAAGTTATATAAGCACAGTGACAATATACAGCTTTGATGTACTCCTTTATCAATTTAGAACCAGTCCATTGTTCCTTCTGGTTCTAACTGTTGTTTCTTGACCTATATACAGGTTTCTCAGGAGGTAGGTAAGGTGGTCTGGTAATCCTATCTCTTTAAGAATTTTCCACAGTTTATTGTGATCCACACAGTGAAAAGCTTTAGCATAGTCATTGAAGATAAGTAGATGGTTTTCTGGAATTATCTTGCTCTTTCTGTGATCCAGTGGATGTTTGCAATTTGATATCTGGTTCCCCTGCCTTTTCTAAATCAGTCTTTGAACATTTGGAAGTTCTCGGTTCATATACTATTGAAGAAAGCAAATTTCTTTTCACTTGGAGAATTTTGAGCGTTAAGTTGCTAGCGTGTGAGATGAGTGCAATTATGCAGTAATTTGAACATTCTTTGGCATTGCCTTTCTTTGGGATTGGAATGAAACCTGGCCTTTTCCAGTCTTGTGGCCACTGCTGAGTTTTCCAGATTTGCTGGCTTATTGAGTGCAACACTTTTACAGGGTCATCTTTTCAGGATTTGAAATAGCTCAGCTGGAATTCAATCACATTCACTAGTTTTGTTTGTAATGATGCTTCCAAGGCCCACTTCACTTCCAGGATGTCTGCCTCTAGGTGAGTGATCACACCTTTGTGGTTATCTAGGTCATGAAGATCTTTTTTGTATAGTTCTTCTGTGTATTCTTACCACCTCTTCTTAATACTTTCTGCTTCAGTTAGGTCCATACCATTTCTGTCCTTTATTGAGCCCATCTTTGCTTGAAATGTAACCTTGATATCGCTAATGCTCTTGTAGAGATCTCTAGTCTTTCTTATTCTATTGTTTTTCTCTATTTCTTTGTATTGTTCACTTAGGAAAGCTTTCTTATTTGTCTTTCCTATTCCTTGGAACTCTGCATTCAAATGGGTATATCTTTCTTTTTCTCCTTTGCCTTTAGCTTCTCTTCTTTTCTCAGCTATTTGTAAGACCTCCTCTGATAACCATTTTGCCTTTTTGCATTTCTTTTTCTTGGGGATGGTTTTGATCACCACCTCCTGTACATAGTTCTTCAAGCACTCTGTCTATCAGAGTCTATCTGTCTGATCCCTTGAATCTATTTGTCACTTCCACTGTAAAATTGTAAGGGATTTGATTTAGGTCGTGTGTATCGCCCTAGTGGTTTTCCCTACTTTCTTCAATTTAAGTCTGAATTTTGCAATAAGGAGTTCATGATCTGAGCCACAGTCAGCTCCTGATCTTGTTTTTTGCTGACTCTATAGAGCTTCTCCATCTTCGACTGTAAAGAATGTATCAATCTGTAAAGAATATAATCAATCTGTGTTGACCATCTGGTGATGTCCATGTGTAGAGTCATCTCTTGTGTTGTTGGAAGAGGGTGTTTGCTATGACCAGTGTGTTCTCTTGGCAAAACTCTGTTAGCCTTTGCCCTGCTTCACTTTGTACTCCAAGGCCAAAGTTGCCTGTTACTAAATAAAAGAAGGAGGAATAATCCAGCATTTTTCAAGTTGAAGAGAACTGTTGGGGCTTGTACTTTTAGAAATCTATTCCCAAGAGTTGTCTGTAGCTACTGTTTGACAGAGAATATATGCAAAGTACATCCTGCAAAAAACTGGACTGGATGAAGCACAAGCTGGAATCAAGATTTCAGGGAGACATATCAGATATGCAGATGACACCACCCTTATGGCAGAAAGCGAAGAAGAACTAAAGAGCCTCTTGATGAAGGTGAAAGAGGAGAGTGAAAAAGCTGGCTTAAAACTCAACATTCAAAAAACAAAGATCATGGCATCCAGTCCCACCACTTACCTCATGGCAGTAGATAGGGAAGCAATAGAAACAGTGACAGACTTTATTTCCTTGGGCTTCAAAATCACTGCAGATGGTGACTGAAGCCATGAAATTAAAAAATACTTGTTCCTCAGAAGAAAAGCTATGACAAACCTAGACAGCATATTAAAAAAGAGACATTACTGACAAAAGTCCATCTAGTCAAAGCTATGTTTTTTCCAGTAGTCATGTATCAATGTGAGAGATGGACCATAAGAAATGCTGAGTCCTGAAGTATTGATGCTTTTGAGCCATGATGTTGTAGAAGACTCTTAAGAGTTCCTCAGACTGCAAGGAGATCAATCCTAAAGGAAATCAGTCCTGAATATTCATTGGAAGGACTGATGCTGAAGCTAAAGCTCCAGTAATTTGGCCACCTGATGCAAAGAACTGACTCATTGGAAATGACCCTGATGCTAGGAAAGATTGAAGGCAGAAGAAGGGGAAGACAGAAGATGAGATGGTTGAATCACCAACTCGATGGACATGAGTTTGAGCAACCTCTGGGAGTTGGAGATGGACAGGGAAGACTGGCATACTGCAGTCCAGTTCAGTTAAGGCGCTCAGTCGTGTCCGACTCTTTGTGACCCCATGAACTGCAGCACGCCAGGTCTCCCTGTCCATCACCAACTGCTGGAGTCTACCCAAACCCATGTCCATTGAGTCAGTGATGCCATCCAACCATCTCATCCTCTGTCATCCCCTTCTCCTCCTGCCCACAATCCCTCCCAGCATCAGTGTTTTTTCAAATGAGTCAGCTCTTCACATCAGGTGGCCAAAGTGTTGGAGTTTCAGCTTCAACATCAGTCCTTCCAATGAACACCCAGGACTGATCTGCTTTAGGATGGACTGATTGGATCTCCTTGCAGTCCAAGGGACTCTGAAGAGTCTTCTCCAACACCACAGTTCAAAGGCATCAATTCTTTGGCGCTCAGCTTTCTTTATAGTCCAACTCTCACATCCATACATGACTACTGGAAAAACCAAAGCCTTGACTAGACGGACCTTTGTGGACAAAGTAATGTCTCTGCTTTTTAATATGCTGTCTAGGTTGGTCATAACTTTCCTTCCAAGGAGTAAGAGTCTTTTAATTTTGTGGCTGCAATCACCATCTGCAGTGATTTTGGAGCCCCCCACCCCTCCCGCCCCACCGAC
>SJYQ01006688.1:42975-60642 GCA_006410935.1 Redunca redunca | reverse complement strand
GCACTTTTACAGCATCATCTTTCAGGATTTGAAATAGCTCAACTGGAATTCCATCACCTCCACTAGCTTTGTTCATAGTGATGCTTCCTAAGGCCCACTTGACTTCACATTCCAAAATGTCTGGCTCTCCGTGAGTGTGAGTGATCTCCCCATTGTGATTATCTGGGTCGTGAAGATCTTTCTGTACAATTCTTCTGTGTATTCTTGCCACCTCTTCTTAATATCTTCTGCCTCTGTTAGGTCCCTACCATTTCTGTCCTTTATTGAGTTCATCTTTGCATGAAATGTTCCCTTGGTATCTCTAATTTTCTTGAAGAGATCTCTAGTCTTTCCCATTCTATTGTTTTCTTCTATTTCTTAGCAGTCCATGGGTCACAAAGAGTTGGACATGACTGAGCGACTGAACTAACATGTTCAGCCTTGTTACTTGAGTATCTTTCAGGTGTCCACCTTAAATCTAGGATATAATCATAACAACAGCAATAACCCTTACATCACTGTTTGTCCACTTCCTGCCAGGATGCCTATCTTTATCATCTGGGGAAATTGCTGATTTTCCCTATAGGAAACTTGTGGGCACAGCCAATTTGCTGTGAGTAGCTTGGGCACTCTACCGCATTTGCCCTAAGGTGAATATAGAAGTCATGAGAATTGAATTTTCCCAACTGCATCTCTAATCTTTTGTAGAAATGTAGAGCAGATGCAGTGATTCAGATGTAACTCCATCTGTGCCTAGATGAGATTCAGACACACTCATCTGTCTCTTGGTCTTTTGTTCTTCTGCTTTAAGCCTGCTTCACTCAGGAATATTCTATTAAGACATGGAGGGTCAGGTTTCTGAGATTTGAAAAGCTAAAGGTAGATGTTTGTTTAATGAATAATAATGAAAAATACTTTAAAAGGAAAAAGAAGGGTGATAGCTTTTAGGACATCCCTTGAAGAATTTCACATGCGAGAGAAACTAGGATGGTTCCCTGATGTGTAACATGTTCTATGATTTATTGTCAGGTTTTTAAGGATTCATTATTCTTTTGCTTTCCTTTTTTACACATTATAGTAATTCTGATGTGTTTAAGGGAGAATGGAATTGGGGTAAATTGTGTGGGGAAGGGAGAAAGAGCAAAAGTTATTTTTGAATGGAAATATAGCTATACTGTATAGCATTAGAATGCTATCCTAATGAAATTTGGGCCCTCCTTGCCTGCCCACCTCCCCTTTATGCCAATCAGTATATTGTTTTGCTTGGAGAATGCACAATATGGGCAGTGTAAACTTTTCTGAGGACCACTGTTAACATTTATTCTCCATCTGACACCAGGATAGACCAGGTATATTTATATGTCTACCTTGGAGACAAATGAAGAGGGTGTTTCTTGGAATTCATTGTTGTGAGGTTGGGCTTATTATTTTGAGAAGAGGAGAAATAAACAAGGGAGGGGTTTACCAGAAACAGAAACAGAAATAAAACATTTATTATAAGATTAATCATTGATACTGCCTAACCAAGACTAGAAGATTTAGTTTAGCTGAAGATTTAGTTTAGCTATAGAATTTAAAGACTCATATTTGTTGAGGCATAGTGTAGATAAATGAAATCCACCAATTTGAGGCAAAATATTTGATAAATTCTGACTATTGTATACAGGCATAGAGCCATCACCACACCATGGTTTTAAATAGTTCCCTCGTGTGCCTTTGCAGTCAGTTCCCCTCCTACATTTCTAGCAACTGCTGATCTGCTTCCTTTCACTATAATTTTACCTCTTCTAGAATTTTATACAACTGAAATCATATAGTGGGTATTATATGTGTGTGTATGTTTGTGTGTGTGTGTGTGTGTGTGTGTATTTGGCTTCTTTCAATTATAATGCTTTTGAGATTCAGCCATGTTATTACTGAATCTATACTTTTTGTAATTTTATTACAGAATACTTACTATTCCACTGTATGGATACATCAAAATTGGTTTATCCATTCACCAGTCAAAAAAGACCTTTGGATTTTTCTAGCTTTTTTGGTTATTCCAAATAAAGCTGATATGAGCATTAGAGTAGAAGTCTCTGCATGGATAAGTGTTCAATTCATTCAAGTAAATATTTAGGAGTAGATTTGTCAGATCATATAATAAGTATATTTTTAACTTTATAACAAACTGCCAGACTGTTTTATGAACTGGGCCTCACCACTTTTCATTGCTCACAGCAAAGTAAGAGAGTTCCAGTTCCTCTGAATCCTTGCCAACATTAGGTAATGTCAGTCTTTTTAATTTTAGTTGTTCTTATGTGTGTAAGGATATCTCATAAAGATTTTGACTATTTTCATTGCTGTAATTATTGGTGGTGTTGAGTATTTTTTCCTGTGTGTATATTTGTCATTCATATATCTTCCCTTTGAGATGTGCAATTTGTTTTTGCTGATTTTAAAAAATAGCTGTGTTCTAGAGTCTAGGAATTCTTTTACTATTCTGGACAATAATATTATATTTTCTTCTGTCTGTGGCTAGCCTTTTTATTTCCATAGCTTTCTTTTTTTAAGAGTACAGTTAAAAAAAACATTGCAGTCTGATTTTCTGATGTTTTCTTTTATGTTCATGATCTTTGTGTCCTATATTAAGCATTCTGACAAACTCAAAATGTTTAATTCCAAGAAATTTTGTAGCTTTCGTCTGTATATTTAGTCTAATCTGTCGGAACAGATCGGGCTTCTCGGGTCTGTCGCCGGTAAAGAATCCGCTGCCAGTGCAAGAGATGCGGGAGATGTGAGTTCGATCCCTGGTTAGAGAAGATCCCCTGGAGGAGGAAATAGCAACCCACTCAAGGGAAAAGAATGTGGAGAGTAGCTTGACAGGGGGTCACCAAGAGTCAGACACGACTGAGTGTGGACCCATGCATAAATTTAGACAGATTCAGTTAAGTCCAGCTGCTCAGTGGTGTACGACTCTTTGTGACCCCATGGACTGCAGTACGCCAGGCTTCCCGAAGCTTTCACAGACTCATGTCCATCGAGTCGGTGATGCTACCCAATCATCTCATCCTCTGTTGTCCCATTCTCCTCCTGCCCTCAATCTTTCCCAGCATCAGGGTCTTTTCCAATGAATCAGTTCCTCGCATCAGGTGGCCAAAGTATTGGTGCTTCAGCTTCAGCATCAGTTCTTCCAACGAATATTCAGGACTTATTTCCTTTAGGATTGACTGGTTTGATCTCCTTGCAGTCCGAGGGACTCTCAAGAGTATTCTCCAACACCACAGTTTAAAAGCATCAATTCTTCATCACTCAGCTTTCCTTATGGTTCAGCTCTCACCTCCATACATGACTACTGGAAAAACCATAGCTTTGACTAGATGGACCTTTGTCTGCAAGGTAACATCTCTACTTTTCAATATGCTGTCTAGGTTTGTCATGGCTTTTCTTCAGGGCTGCAGTCACCATCTGCAGTGATTTTGGAGCTGAAGAAAATAAAGCCTGTCACTGTTTCCATTATTTCCCCATCTCTTTTTCATGATGTGATTGCACCGGATACTATGATCATTGTTTTTTGAACATTGAGTTTTAAGCCAGATTTTTCACTCTTCTCTTTCACTTTCATCAAGAGACTCTTTACTTCCTCTTCGTTTTCTGCCATAAAGGTGGTGTTATCTGCACGTCTAAGGTTACTGATATTTCTCCCTGCAATCTTGATTTTAGTTTGTACTTCCTCCAGTCCAGCATTTCACATGATGTACTCTGCATATAAGTTAAATAAGCAGGGTAACGATATACAGCCTTGACGTACTCCTTTCCCAATTTGGAACCAGTTTGTTGTTCCATGTCCAGTTCTAACTGTTGCTTCTTAACCTGCATACAGGTTTCTCAGGAGGCAGGTAAGGTGGTCTGGTATTCCCATCTCTTTAAGAGTTTTCCACAGTTTGTTTTGATCCACACAGTCAAAGGCTTTAGCATAGTCAATAAAGCAGAAGTAGATGTTTTTCTGGAATTCTCTTGCTTCCTCTATGATCCTATGGATGTTGGCAATTTGATCTCTAGTTCCTCTGCCTTTTTAAAATCTAGCTTGTACATCTGGAAGTTCTCGGTTCATATACTGTTGAAGCCTAGCTTGGAGAATTGTGTACATTGCTTTGCTAGCGTGTGAAATGAGTGCAATTGTGAGGTAGTTTAAACATTCTTTGGCATTGCCTTTCTTTGGGATTGGTATGAAAACTGACCTTTTCTCAGTCCTGTGGCCAGTGCTGGGTTTTCCAATTTTCTGGCATATTGAGTGTAGCACTTTTACAGCATCACTTTTTAGGAATTGAAATAGCTCAGCTGGAATTCCATCACTTTTACTAGCTTTGTTCATAGTGATGCTTCCTAAGGCCCACTTGACTTCACACTCCAGGATGTCTGGCTCTACGTTAGTGATCTCCCCATTGTGATTATCTGGGTCATGAAGATCTTTTTTGTATCGTCCTTTGTGTATTCTTGCCACCTTTTCTAAATATCTTCTGTGTCTGTTAGATCCATGCTGTTTCTGTCCTTTATGGAGCCCATCTTTGCATGAAATATTCCTTTGGTATCTATAATTTACTTGAAGAGGTCTCTAGTCTTTCCCATTCTATTGTAATTGTCTTTTAGACAGATTACTTCCACATGATTCTTTTGGAAATTGCTTCAGCTATGAGTTCTGGGGTATATGAATCAGGAATTTTGATTAAACCCTAACTTTGAGGTCCATTAGAAACAGAGTTGGTTTTTTCCCTTTTAGGGGATAGAGTTTAGGGCAAATTGGGGATCTCTTCTTGGGCAGGAGGCTTCCCTGGTGGCCCAGAGGATAAAGCGTCTGCCCTCAATGCAGGAGACCCGGGTTCGATCCCTGGTTTGGGACGATCCCCTGGAGAAGGAAATGGCAACCCACTCCAGTATTCTTGCCTGGAGAATCTCATGGACAGAGGAGCCTGGCAGGCTACAGTCCATGGGGTCGCAAAGAGTTGGACATGACTGAGTGACTTCACTTCAGCTATCCTAGTTCCTTTTCATTTCTGTATACATTTCTGAGTAATCCTTTCTGCATCTATAAAAATCTTGCTTGAATTTTGGTAGGGAGTGTATTAAACTTATATGAAAATTTGGGAGGATTGATGTCTTTGCCATGTCAAATCTTCAATCCATGATCGTGTATTAGATCTTCACTGACTCTTTCATCAGCATGGTGTAGTCCTCAGCATATAAGTCCTGCACTTGTTTTCTTAGATTTACACCTATGACTTCACCTTCTTCCCCCTGAAAGACTGTACATGGTGTTGTTTTTTAGTTCGTTGTATTCCCTTATTCGCCTTTTGATGTCTATGGGATCTTGAACAAATCTCCTGTTTCATTCTTGATATCAGTAAGTTGTCTCTCTTTTATTTGTTATCAGTCTTTGTTAGAGACTTGTCAATTTTATTAAAGTTTTCAAGTGGCCAGCACTTTGTTTCATTGATTTTCTCTCTATTATTTTTCTCTTTTCTATTCATTCATTTATACTCATTATTATTTTTTTTCTTTCTACGTGTTTTGCCTTTATTTTGCTATTCCTCCTCCCAGTTTCTTCAACTGGGGACTTAAATTATTGTTTGAGACTTTTCCTTTTTCTAATGTATTCATTCATAGCATTGATTTCCTACTCTATGCTACTTTTAGTGAGTCTGCCAAATACTGATGTGCTGTATATTCATTAAATTGAAAAAAATTTTTTTCCTTGAAAATTCCTTTTGACTCATTACTTAAAGTAGTTGTTTAATTTCTCAGTGTTTGGGGGATATTCCTATTATTTTTAGTTTGATTGCTCTGTAGTCAGAAAATGCACTCTGTCTGATTTCAGTTATATTAAGTTTGGGGAGATTTTTTATGGCCAACAATATGGTCTGTTTTTTGTGGGCTCTTGAAAACATGTGTATTTTGTTGTTCTTGGGTGGAATGGTGTATAAATACTGATTAGGTCTTATTGGTTGATGGTGTTGTTGAGGTCTTCCATGTCTTTGCTAATTTCTGTCTAGTGATTCTATCAATTCTTGCATGAGGCATGCGGAAGACTCCAAGTATAATCATCAATTTGTCTATTTCTCCTTTCAGTTCTGTCAGTATTGTGTAACATTTTTTAGCTCTGTTATTTGGTCTGTACACCTAAGACTGCTGTATCTTCTTGGTGGATTGATGATTTTATCATTATATAGTATCTCTTTCTATGTTGGATACTTTTATTTGCTCTGAAGTCTATTGTATCTGATATTAATTTGGCCACCTGTGATTTCCTTTGATTGATGTTTAGAGGACATATCTTTTCACTGTTTTATTTCCATCTTGAATTATATTGTTATATTTGAAGTGAGTTTGTAGATTGCTTGTAATCAGCACATAGTCTGATAATGTGCGGAGGGACGGATGGTTCTTTATTCCCGGGCAGTGGTGGGACTGTCGGCTTCGCATGGAAGTCTTCACTGGTAATACAGGAGACTGGAAAGGCTGGTTACCGACTGGTAGGGATAGAATTTCCAGCTTCCCACTTGGCTTTCCCTCACACGTCAGCCGAAGTGTTGGGGTGACTCATTACAGTGCTGAGAGAGTGAAAGTCTAGGTTCTTCGCTTGGCTGATGCTGATGTGGGTGTGGATAGAACCGTAGTTTTTTTTTTTTTTCTGTGGTGTTTGGCTGGAGTAGAGCTGTTATTGTCTAAGACTTTCTATCTTCAGAGGCTGGCCCCTTCCTGGTCCTTTGGCTAAAGAGAGCAGTCTTTTGTTGGAGCTTTTGTTTTTTGTCTGAGCCTGTTGTTATTTCTGACTTGCCAGCTTTTTCCTCTCCAAGTCTGGAGAACACGAGGCAAGAAGAAAAGCCAGTATTTCACAGCAGATCCGGGGGTCTCTAACTACTGTCTCTTTTCTGCATCTTTAGAGCCATATGTCCTTGTGTATATATATGTGTGTGTGTGTGTGTGTGTGTGTGTATAAAAATGTATATATAATGTCCAGCATATTCAGCTGCACTTACTGGAAAGAAATCCTCGATGGAGTAGGAGTAGGTCTATCCTGTTTTCCTGGATGTGGGAGTCTACCACCTGCGATTTAAATAAGATCTCGGAGCTGTAGCTTAGGATAAGCATGCAGATAAGCAAGGTTCTTCATATGTTAGTTATCATTGTTTTTATTAATACTGACATTTTATTCTTTTTTTGAAGTTCAGAAATAAGGTACCACATTTTTTTTTTTGATGTAGTTTATTTTGTGTAAGCTGTCAAATTCATTTTTGTGGAGTTCATTGTATTCCCTTGCTCTCCTTTTGATGTCTGCAGGGTCTTGAACAAATCTCCTGTTTTGTTCCTGATCTCAGCAAGTTGTCTTCTCTTTTATTTGTTGTCAGTCTTGCTAGAGGCTTGTCAGTTTTATTGCACATTTCTTTGTTGCAAGTTTCCGATTTTGTTTGCTATGCTTTCTGCTAATTTTGAGATGAATTTCCCCCTCACTCATATTTATGATCATAAAATGTTACAATTAAGTTTGAGGCAACTCAGATTAACAAGTATCTTAACATTAAACGTATCATTAGCCAAAGTTTCCTGGGACACTTAAGTTATTCTACAGCTGTCATCATGAGCTCTTTATAAAAAAAAAAAAAGAATCACTTTTGCCCTTCATGTTGACTGTCTTTTATGTGGCATATCCAGTAATAGCACCATGAGAACACTTGATACACACCTCCGGTTTTTCTGTTATATATATTGGGGATTCACTAGAACTACAAAATGAAAGAATCAATGCTTCCTTTGAGTGGAATCCCATTTTTATGCCTTCTTTTCAAATAAATGTTGGGGAATGGACAAGATGACATTGTTAGATTCTTCATGAAAGCAAAAGCTTACAAGTAACTTTTATGTTCAAAAGCACCATTTTTGTGTCCTTACTATATTGTATAAACCTACAGTGAATTGCTTTGCATGCTGTTAAAAAGATATTTCACCATGGATCTTTCTGTATTTGGCATGTATTCTGCCATAACAGAGGATAGCATTTTATTTTCAGGAGAAAAATGATCAGTATGTAGTTTGTTTTTTATAGGCTTCTCTTCTCTTATGGGGCATGATTTGGCCTTGGCAAAAACAAGAGATTCAGTGGAATTGAGAATGTATGCATATCTGAATATGTATAAAAACATTATTACTTTTTTTATTTGTCATTTATATTGTCAAGTCCCATCTCATTTTTTCCTGGACCAGGATTTCCAGATGTGAAATAATATCACTTTCAGAAACTCAGTTCTCATTTCTAGTTCTTCTTTGTGTTTATCTTAGGAATTTAAAGTATCTGCTTTATGTTGCATAATTTTTGACATTCCAGCTTCAAACAGAGGGAGAAGTGAGCTCTACTGATAGCCTTCTTCAGTGGGGGATGTTGATTTCTCTAAGACAGCAGTTCTCAAACCTTTTGGCCTTGGAACTTTTATACGCTGAAAAATTATTGACAAACTCAATGAGATTTTGTTAATACAGATTATTTCTGTCTACGTTTACCACATCAAATGGAAGCTGAGACAGTGTTAAAATGTTGATTTATCAGTTTATTTAAAATAACCACAAAAAGCTCATTGTATATTGTTAACATGAAAAACTCTTTACAAAAAAATAGCCATGAAAATATATCAGGAGAATGGCATTGATTTTTGATCTTCACAGACCTCTTTAATATCTGACTTAATAGAAGATTGCTGGGTTTTCGTATCTGCTTTTGTATTTTAGTGTGTTGATTTTGGTTGAAGTGTATGAAGAAAACTTGGTTTTATGAACATATGCAGTTAGAAAGGAAAGTATTTTAATAGCCTTTTCAGATAATTGAGGCTATTCTTTTATCCCATCCTAAAACTTAAGAAATGGTAACATTTTAAAGGTTAGCTGCGATGTGGAATCTGAAATCATATCAAACATTTTTGTAATCGGATACACCAAAATCCATGTTGTGCGTTCAGTGGCTCATCTAGCCAGGTATGATTTTGTAATTTCATGCATTGGTCATTTGGAAAATATTGGTTCACTGAGTTATGAAATATTGCTATATCGACCTTTGTTAATATATTCATAGAATCAGAAGTAATTTTAGTGTTGGGAGCTGTCAGGCTTACAGTACTTGAAAATTCTAATTTTCACTTAAAAGCTTGAATTTTATCATTGGCAACAAATCCTGTCAGTTGTTTTCCTTGAAGAGGTAGGCTCACTTTATTCATTTTCAAGATGTTTGCCAAATACCCAAGTCTGAATAACCATAACTGATGGAGGCTGTTACTTCATGAAATGATGTACCATGAAAACAAAGTGGCTAGTTCAAGTCACATACCTTAAACAATTGCATAAGTGATCTTCCTTGAGATCTGCCTTATATTTTGGTATGCAGTAGAAGTGTGATTATGGTTGTGTACTTCCACTATGTCACAGAATATTTAAAATTTTGTACTTAAGACTAAAGATTTAATAAAAATGTTTATGGCTTTACAGGACATTGTTAAGTTCAGCTGACTTTTTAAAATTATTATTATTATTTTATTGTAAGTGTACTGCAGTAAAGAACATCATCATTGCTAAGACAGCTTGGTCCCAATGCCTAGAGTTACACTAAGGGACCAGAAGCTTCACTCACATTTGCTTCTGTGCCATCAGTGCAAAGATCAACACCGTGAAAAGGCAAGAACACCTGCATATTAAGATGAGAATAGTTTTGACCTTGCAAAACTCCTTTAAGAGCCTGGGTCTCAAGACCCCCAGGGATGCACAGAACAAACTTTGAGAACCACTGCTCTAAGTCAATGTATAGGATAAAACATATGTTGTTTAAAAAATGCTTACTGATACATAATATTTTTTCATTTGTTGCTCTGAAATTGGGAGTTCCAAAAATTAGCATTGGTAGTCCTCATGTATCCTTGGGCAGAAGGCAATGGTAACCCACTCCAGTACTCTTGCCTGGAAAATCCCATGGACGCAGGAGCCTGGTGGGCTGCAGTCCATGGGGTCGCTAAGAGTCGGACACGACTGAACGACTTTACTTTCCCTTTTCACTTTCATGCATTAGACAAGGAAATGGCAACCCACTCCAGTGTTCTTGCCTGGAGAATCCCCGGGACGGGGGAGCCTGGTGGGCTGCCGTCTATGGGGTCGCACAGAGTCGGACACGACTGAAGTGACTTAGCGGCAGCAGCATGTAGCCTTGAGAAGTAGGTGGCAGTCAGAGTATCAGCCTGAGAGGTGGAGAAATTCAGTCAGTATAGCTAAGCCATTTTGTCTGTGTCCAGATGATATCCTGAAAGGTGCGGGGTCCTGAGTCAGAATGAAACCAACAGGCGAGCCGATGTCTGCCTGGACGAAAGTGATCCTGAGTGTGAGTGGAAACCAATCCACTCTTCTCATCTTGTACACAGATTTTAAGTATTTTCTAGAGGCTCAGTGGTAAAGAATTCGCCTGCTGTGTAGGAGACATAGGTTCAATCCCGAGATTGGGAAGATGCCCTGGAGAGGAAATGACAACCCACTCCAGTATTCTTGTCTGGAGAATCCCATGGACAGAGGAGCCCGGTGGGCTACAGTCTATGGGGTCATAAAAGACTCAGACCTGACTTACCAACTAAACAACAACAAGAAAAACTATCTCAAAAAATATGGCCCATTCAGAATATCGGAAGGAGCAGGCTTGAGAAACTTGTGTATGCCAACCATTGAGATGTGAGGAGTGAGAAAGCAGGGAGGAGGAAGCAGAGCTGATTTTATTTGTGTTCCTGTGTGTGCCATGTACTGTGCAAGGCACTTTATGTCACCTCACAACAAACCTGTGAGGTCACTATTATCAGACTCATTTTAGAGATGATGACATAGAGCTTCCGATGTTAAACAGCTAGCCTGAGATGACATTGCCCCTACGGGTTGGAGTTGGGATTTGTACCATCTCTCTTCACGATAATATGGTTCTTTCCCATCAGTCTGCGTGAGTCTCTTGGACTACACTGTTAACTGGGTAACAGTTACTCTTATCTGTCTTCTAAGCATGTTTTGGAATATATAGTGAGCCCTCTATATCCACATGTTCTGCACCTGCAGGTACAACCAACTATGGATAGAAAATATTCTAAAAAAATATTTCTGGAAACTCCCAAAAGCAAAATTTGAATTTTCCATGTGCTGACAATTACTGACATAGCATTTATATTGTATTTACAACCATTTACATGGAAGGAAAGCTATGACCAACCTAGATAGCATATTGAAAAGCAGAGACATTACTTTGCCAACAATCTGTCTAGTCAAGACTATGGTTTTTCCAGTGGTCATGTATGGGTGTGAGAGTTGGACTGTGAAGAAAGCTGAGCACCGAAGAATTGATGCTTTTGAACTGTGGTGTTGGAGAAGACTCTTGAGAGTCCCTTGGACTGCAATGGGATCCAACCAGTCCATTCTGAAGGAGATCAGCCCTGGATGTTCTTTGGAAGGAATGATGCTAAAGCTGAAACTCGAGTACTTTGGCCACCTTATGCGAAGAGTTGACTCACTGGAAAAGACTCTGATGCTGGGAAGGATTGTGGGCAGGAGGAGAAGGGGATGACAGAGGATGAGATGGCTGGATGGCATCACTGACTCGATGGACGTGAGTCTGAGTGAACTCCGGGAGTTGATGATTGGACAGGGAGGTCTGGCATGCTGCAATTCATGGGGTCACAAAGAGTTGAACACAACTGAGCGACTGAACTGAACTGAACTGAACTGAACATAGCATTTACGGGAATTCCTATTTGGTGCCAGTGGTAAAGAATACACCTGCCAATGCAGGAGATGTAAGAGAAGTTGGTTGGATCCCTGGGTTGAGAAGATCCTCTGGAGGAGGGCCTGGTAACCCACTCCAGTATTCTTGCCTGGAGAATCTTAGGGACACAGGAGCCTGGAGGGCTATAGTCCATGGGGTTGCAAAGAGTCAGACACAACCGAAGAGACTTAACTCCCGTGCATGCAGGCAGGCACATAGCATTTACGTTGTAGTAGGTGTTATATGCTGAAGAATTGATGCTTTCGAACTGCAGTGCTGGAGAAGACCTTGAGAGTCCTTTGGACTGCAAGGAAATAAAACCAGTCAATCCTAAAGGAAACGAACCCTGAATATTCATTGGAAGGACTGATGCTGAATTTGAAGCTCCAGTACTTTGGCCACCTGATTCAAAGAGCCAGCTCATTTGAAAAAATGAGATGCTGGGAAAGACTGAGAGCCAGAGGAGAAGGGAGCAACAGAGAATGAGATGGTAGGATTGCATCACTGACTCAATAGACATGAGTTTGAGAAAATGCCTGGAGATAGTGAAGGACAGGGAAGCCTGGGGTGCTGCTGTCCATGGGGTAGCAAAGAGTTGGACATGACTGAACAACTGAACAACAAAGGTATTATAAATGCATGTACATTCAGTTGTGTCCGACTCTGATACCATGAACTGTAGTCTGCTGGGCTCCTCTGTCCATGGGATTTCCCAGACAGGAATACTGGAATGGGTTTCCATTGCCTCCTCCAGGGGATCTTCCTGACCAAGGGATCAAACTTGCATCTCTTGTCTCCTGCATTGGTAGGTGGCTTCTTTTACCACTGAGCCACCCCATGTGGCTCAGCAGGGTATTATAAGTAGTCTAGAGATAACTATTCATCTCTGTATGGGAGGGTGTTTGTGGGTTATATGCAGACTGCATTTTATATAAGGGACTTGAGCATCCACAGATTTTGATATCCACGCAGGGGACTTGGAATCAATCTCCCCCTCAGATACCAACTAATGGCTTACATGCATATGCTTCAGGCTTAATGTGGGAAAAATAAACACATTTTGTATTCATTTATCCACTAGGGGGGGCAAGAGTGCTAACTTGTTCTGTAGGTAATAACTGATGAGTAGGGTTTAAATTAAGTGATTATAGAATGATTTATAATTTTATGTACATATAGGATATTGTATATGGAAAAGTCTGAACAATTATCTGATTATTGTTCCTGGTAAGAAACATTCTGTGTGTGTGCTTAATTGCTCAGTTGTGTCTGACTCTTTGCACCCCCATGGTATGTAGCTTGCCAGGCTCCTCTGTCCATGGGATTTTCCAGGCAAAAATAGTGGAGTGGGTTGACATTTCCTTCTCCAGGGGATCTTCCAGACCCAGGAATCGAACCTGGGTCTCCTTCCATTGTAGGCAAATTCTTTATCAGCTGAGCCACCAGAGAAGTCTAAGAAAGATGCTGTGCTATTTTCTTATTGAAACCTAGGAGATTACACTCCTCCTTTGCCCCCCAAAATGGGAAGAATAAATGAGGTATAGTTAACTTACAAGTGTGACTGGCAGTTGAAGGGAGGGATCAAGTGACGTAGATTGGCAAAATTAGCAGTAATCCAAGTCAGGAAGATTCAAATTCTGGTCTCAAATTTGTTTGTTTGAATACCTGAAAATTTTAATGATATTAGTTTAATTTTTTTATGATCTGTTTAATGCAGTGGTATGTGAAAGAAGTGATATGACTTTCCTAAGTCATTATTTAAGCCTTAAAGGATAGTATTAGGTGCCTTTTTGCATTTGGATAATGCTTTTGTTAAGCATTACGAATCCGCCTGCAGTGCAGAAGATCTGGGTTGATACCTGAGTTGGGAAGATCCCCTGGAGGAGGGCATGGCAACCCACTCCAGTAGTCTTGCCTAGAGACTCCCCATGGACAGAGGAGCCTGGCAGACTACAGTCCATGGGGTTGCAAAGAGCTGGACATGACTGAGTGACTAAGCATAGCACAGATACGGAGAGTTCCTTAAAATATGTGGTATATCTAGCTCCTCACTTACATAATTGCCATGTGGGTAATTTATAGTAAAATTATGAAGTGCTTTTTTTTTAAAAAAATGAAAACTGTGAACGTGAAATAACTACATATATTTGTTATTAAATATTCATCTTTGAAAATAAATTTTGACTATTGTTCTGATTTATTGTTTGTTAAGACTCCTATAACTTTTCCTTCCAAGGAGGAAGCGTCTTTTAATTTCATGGCTGCGATCACCATCACCATGGCTGCAGTGATTTTGGAGCCCCCAAAAATAAAGTCTGACACTGTTTCCACTGCTTCCCCATCTATTTCCCACGAAGTGATGGGGCCAGATGCCATGATCTTCGTTTTCTGAATGTTGAGCTTTAAGCCAACTTTTTCACTCTCTTCTTTCACTTTCATCAAGAGGCTCTTTAGTTCTTCACTTTCTGCCATAAGGGTGGTGTCATCTGCATATCTGAAGTTATTGATATTTCTCCCAGCAATCTTGATTCCAGCTTGTGCTTCTTCCAGTCCAGTGTTTCTCATGATGTACTCTGCATATAAGTTAAGTAAGTAGGGTGACAATATATAGCCTTGACGTACTCCTTTTCCTATTTGGAACCAGTCTGTTTTTCCATGTCCAGTTCTAACTGTTGCTTCCCAAGAATTGATGCTTTTGAACTGTGGTGTTGGAGAAGACTCTTGAGAGTCCCTTGCACTGCAAGGAGATCCAACCAGTCGATCCTAAAGGAGATCAGTCCTGGGTGTTCATTGGAAGGAATGATGCTAAAGCTGAAACTCCAATACTTTGGCCACCTCATGCGAAGAGTTGACTCATTGGAAAAGACTGATGCTGGGAGGGATTGTGGGCAGGAGGAGAAGGGGACAGCAGAGGATGAGATGGTTGGATGGCATCACCAACTTGATGGACATGAGTTTGAGTGAACTCCAGGAGCTGGTGATGGACAGGGAGGCCTGGCGTGCTGCGATTCATGGGGTCGCAAAGTCGGACACAACTGAGTGACTAAACTGAACTGAAGACTCTTATAAGCTTTGGATGATGATTACTATGAGAAAAATTAGAATTTTCATGAGCATCATAACCATTTTAATTGCGAAACTTTGCCAACCAGATTCTTATCTGTGTACTGTTTGTATGTTTTCATTGAGTTGTTTTTGTTGTTCAATAGCTATGTCATGCCCGACTCTTTGCAACCCCATGGACTATAGCATGCCAGGCTTTCTTGTCCTTCATTATTTCCAGAAGCTTGCTCAAACTCATGTCCATTGAGTCAGTGATGCCATCCAGCTATCCCATCCTCTGTCGCCTCCTTCTCCGGCCCTCAATCTTTTTCAGCTTCAGGGTTTTTTCCCCAGTGAGTTGACTCTTTGCATCAGGTGGCCAACGTATTGAAGTTTCAGCTTCAACATCAGTCCTTCCAATGAATATTCAGGTTTGATTTCCTTTAGGATTGATTGATTTGATCTCCTAGTACAAGGGATTCTCATGAGTCTTCTCTAGCATCACAATTTGAAAGCATCAGTTCTTCAGTGCTCAGCCTTTTTTATGGTCCACCTCTCACATCCATACATGGCTATTGGAAAAACCATAGCTTTGACTATACAGACATTTGTTAGCAAAGTGATGTGTCTGCTTTTTAATATGCTCTCTAGGTTGGTCACAGCTTTTCTTCCAAGGAGCAAGTGTCTTTTAATTTCATGCTGCATTCACCATCTGCAGTAATTTTGGAGCCCAAGAAAATAAAATCTGCCACTGTTCCCACTTTTTCCCCATCTACTTGGCATGAAGTGATGGGACTGGATGCCATGATCTTAGTTTTTTGGATATTGAGTTTTAAGCCAGATTTTTCACTGTCCTCTTCACCCTCTTCAAGAGGCTATCAATTCCTCTTTGCTTCCTGCTATTAGTTAAAGTTGTAAATTAGGTGATCTAAAATAGTTTATCATTCAACTATTTTTAGCTACAATGAAGACTTTTCTTGTGCTCTTCATATTGAGTTTTTTCTAAACTCTGAAAATCTCTGAAGGATTACTGAAATAATGCATCTTTACATGATTATGATTTTGAAATATGGCTGTTGGAGCAAAATGGGCCAGGGATCATAATCTTATTTGTTTTGGTAATTTAAGACGTGTAGAATGTTGGAATAGCTACAAATTCTTTAATGTTGGGATGTAACTGGACTGTAAAATTGCTGTGGGGTGGTAGCTTCTGAGGATAGCAAGATGAATCACTAGTTATTTCTTCAAAGATGACAGTCCAGTAGGAACTCTGCTGCTGCTGCTAAGTCACTTTAGTCATGCCTGACTCTGTGCGACCCCATAGATGGCAGCCCACCAGGCTCCCCCGTCCATAGTAAGCAAATAATTATAATGAAATGTGGTGAGGGTAGTAAAAATGTGATGCAAACTTGCTACTGTGGTATCACCAAAAGAGATACCAACTTCATCTGGGACACATGCTATAAAGATGCTGCATAGAGCTGGAAGGGAGGGAAATTTTTGAGCAGAGGAAAAAACATGGAACAAATCGAATGTAAGAGGACGTTAATGTTAGTCACCTAATCGTGTCTGATTCTTTGCAACCCCATGGACTGTAGCCCACCAGACTCCTCTGCCATGGAATTCTCCAGGCGAGAATACTGGTGTGGGTAGTTATTTCCTTGTCCAGGGGATCTTCCCAACCCAGGGATCAAACACAAGTCTTCTGCATTGCAGGCAGATTCTTTACCATGTGAGCCACCAGAGGATAGTATGACTCTTTTCAACTGTAAGAATATAAAGATAGGATAACACAGAAAAGTAAGTTGGATATGCAGTGGGTCTGACAGTAGTGTATCCTAAGTATATATGAGTAAGTTTGGAACTTACTTCAATAATAGGACACCATTCATTGCTTTTTTGTAAGGAATGATATGATCCTGAGTTTTAGGAGAATCACTATCACAGTCTTCGGGAGAAGGCAGAGATAGATTCACTGAGAATTGGTCTGAGACAAGGCTGCCAAAATAACACTTGAGATGATGGTCAGCAGAATCCAGGGGTAAGTAGGCATAGGATTAACAGGAGGGAGTGACATGGAGAGGTTTGTAGGAGTTTGAATCTGCTCACCCAGCAATTGGAAGTTGGCCCTGAAAAGGCCGAAGGAGGCTGACTGTGTGGAAAAGAGAGAGGAGCAAGCTTTTGTGAGGGACCTCGAGCTGGGGATAAAGATGGAAAGAAAAGAAAACACAGCTCTGACATTATCTTTGAATATTTTTAATGTACGGGGATACAGTACTATTTGTAATGTATTTAATTCTCTCCGTATACCCTGGAGGTGTTCAGTTCAGTTCAGTCGCTCAGTCGTGTCCGACTCTTTGCGACCCCATGAATCGCAGCACGCCAGGCCGCCCTGTGCATCACCATCTCCCGGAGTTCACTCAGACTCACGTCCATCGTGTCCGTGATGCCATCCAGCCATCTCATCCTGGGTCGTCCCCTTCTCCTCCCGCCCCCAATCCCTCCCAGCATCAGAGTCTTTTCCAATGAATCAACTCTTCGCATGAGGTGGCCAAAGTACTGGAGTTTCAGCTTTAGCATCATTCCTTCCAAAGAAATCCCAGGGCTGATCTCCTTCAGAATGGATTGGTTGGATCTCCTTGCAGTGCAAGGGACTCTCAAGAGTCTTCTCCAACACCACAGTTCAAACGCATCAATTCTTCGGCATTCAGCCTTCTTCACAGTCCAACTCTCACATCCATACTTGACCACTGGAAAAACCATAGCCTTGACTAGATGGACCTTAGTCGGCAAGGTAATATCTCTGCTTTTGAATATACTATCTAGGTTGGTCATAACTTTTC
>SJYQ01006688.1:22296-42052 GCA_006410935.1 Redunca redunca | reverse complement strand
AGCGTTACTGGTTGGGGCATAGACTTGGATAACTCTGATATTGAATGGTTTGCCTTGGAGACGAACAGAGATCATTCTGTCATTTTTGCGGTTGCATCCAAGTACTGCATTTCGAACTCTTCTGTTGACCATGATGGCTACTGCTTTTCTTCTGAGGGATTCCTGCCCGCAGTAGTAGATGTAATGGTCATCTGAGTGAAATTCACCCATTCCAGTCCATTTTAGTTCGCTGATTCCTAGAATGTCGACATTCACCCTTGACATCTCTTGTTTGACCACTTCCAATTTGCCCTGATTCATGGACCTGACATTCCAGGTTCCTATGAAATATTGCTCTTTACAGCATCGGATCTTGCTTATATCACTGGTCACATCCACAACTGGGTACTGTTTTTGCTTTGGCTCCATCCCTTCATTCTTTCTGGAGTTATTTCTCCACTGACCTCCAGTAGCATATTGGGCACCTACTGACCTGGGGAGTTCCTCTTTCAGTATCCTATCATTTTGCCTTTTCCTACTGTTCATGGGTTTCTCAAGGCAAGAATACTGAAGTGGCTTGCCATTCCCTTCTCCAGTGGACCACATTCTGTCAGGCCTCTCCACCATGACCTGCCCGTGTTGGGTTGCCCTGCAGGCATGGCTTGATTTCATTGAGTTAGACAAGGCTGTGGTCCTAGTGTGATTAGATTGCCTAGTTTTCTGTGAGTATGGTTTCAGTGTGTCTGCCCTCTGATGCCTTCTTGCAACACTTACCATCTTACTTGGGTTTCTCTTACCTTGGGCGTGGGGTATCTCTTCACGGATGCTCCAGCAAAGCACAGCCTCTGTTCCTTACCTTGGATGAGAGGTATCTCCTCACCGCCGCCCTTCCTGACCTTCAACGTGGGATATGAAGCCATTTCAGGGAGGTCCCATAGTTGACCTCAGATCACAAAACTGGAAGTGCTGGAATTTGGAATTGAATCTAGGTCTGTCTGACCCTGAAGCTCAACCTTTTCCCACTCAGTTACTTTGGGAATCATCACAGACAACTGTAACTGAAGTGATGAGTATACAGGAAAATGTTCCATTTGGGTACACAGGAAAAATGGGTGTACAGGAAGAATGTATAGACAGAGAAGGGGTGATGGCAAGGTGGTTTCCTATGCTCGAACAGAATTTCCTGCACCTGTCCTTGTTCGTTTCCCATTTTTTGTCCACCCAGCAGCAAGACCGGGCATCTCAAAATGTAGGTCAGGTTGTCAACCCTCTGCTCAGAACCATCTTCCTTGTCAATCAAAATATAATCCAAACTACTGCTGTTCACAGGGCAGTCATGGCTCTGCCACAGGCTTCCTCTCCGATTTTTTCTTTTATCGCCTCCCCCAGGCCACACTGCTAGCCAAAGCCAAGTATGCTGTCTTTCTGGACCATTCCATTGACTGCCTGCTTGAAACACTTCCCCAGCTGATCTCTGTTATTCTATCAGAGAGACTTTCCCCAGGCAACCTGTCTGAAATAGCACCTTCCATTATCATAGTCTGCTTCTTCACTGTCTTTTTCTGCATCAAATGTTTCATCACTGGATGAATTAATCTTGCTTCATGTTAACTGCCCCTCAAATCTCTGTTCATGCCCAAACTTCATGAAGGTAGACAGTTTTTTTTTTTGTTCACCCCTGTGTCCCTAAGATCTAGAATATAGTAAATGCCCAACAAATATTTGGATGAGTGAATACAGCCAGATTGACTTTTAAAAACTAAGTCAGATCATCTCCCCGCTCCCCAGACCCCGTTTAACCCTCCCACTTTATAGTCTCCCATTACTGTCAGAATAAAATTCAGACTCTTTCCCATGCTCTCCAAGGCCTTCAGTGGTCTGGACATTGGCTGAAACCAACCCCTAGTCTTGCCTTTCCTCCCTGCTTGATGACATTCCAGCCACTCTGGCCTTCTTGTTCTTCCTGGAACTCGCTAAGCTCATTTCTTCCTCTCGCTGCTCACTCTGCCAGCCGCTCCTTCTACCTGGCTGGCTCCTTTTGACCTTTCAGATCTTTGCTCAAGTATTGCTTCTGCAAAACAGCCTCTCTAGAAACAGCCCTCCCAATGCTAGGCTCTTCCCACAACTCTGCTAACTGTGATCATTGTGATTATCACTGACTAAGTAATCGTGCTCATTTATATACTTATCATTATTCTCTCTCTCAAGCTGGGGTATAAATTTTGTTAGGGTGGAGGCTTTTTCTGCTTTATTTGCTGTCATAATCCCAGCATCTGAAATGGAGCGCTTTGATTCTCTTAAAAGCCCAATACTTACAGGATAAATGAATGAAATACTTCTGCCCCTCCTGTGAAGGTGGCTCACTGATACTGGGAGTACTAGAATCCTCTTTTAGTGACAACACAGTTTAAATAAATGCTAAAACTTCTAAGAAGGATGAAGGTTATGCAGTTGGAACATTCAGTAATGAGACTACCTTTCAAACTGGCTCATGAAATTCTAGTACATTATAGAGATTCTGTTTGCAAATTCTTAGGAACCCAAGTCTCTCAGACTGTCAGAATGTTGTAACTTTATTTTTAGTTGTTGCCAAATGTATTTGACTGGATTAGATTGCTACTTCCTCAAGGAGACTGAGTACTGTATTCCCTATTGTAACCCCTATACCTTATCCAGAGCAGATGAAGAGGTTCAATAAATGTTGATCAATGGTAATTATTTTAAAATTTATGGAGAGGGAGAGGGTGGGATGAGATGGGAGAATGGCATTGAAACATGTATACTATCAAGTAAAAAAAAAATAATAATTTGTCCAATAAAAAAAAAACAAAAAAACAAAAAAAAATGTAGAATTTCCTATAAAGTATTTCCAGTGTTTTTACGTTTTAGAACTGAACCTACCCCTCGACCCCACCCCCACCATCTCTAGGAAGCTTAAGTTTTAAGAAATATTTTGTTCCTGACAAACCGTAGAAGAGGAATGAAGGAGTGCTATCCTATACTAAATTTAAATTCTGTCCACCAGGCTGGAGAAACAGAGGGGACCTGTAATCATTTATTCACTGACTGTTAACTCCCTGTTTGGATGAGGTTGGGGTGGAGGCTCTGTGGCCCAGCATCCCTCTTTACTCCTATTTTCTTTCTGATAAAACGCCCAGTGTTCCATGTGGCTCCAAAAGTTTTGGTTAGGGGATTAAAAAAGCGAGCAGCAGGTAGCGGTGACGCAGGTTTTGCAGAGTCACTGGGCTGCACACACCTTAAGCCAACATAACCAGTGAAAGGTGGCAGTGTTTGAACTGAATCTGTGCTTTTTCGATGGAGCAGTACCTTTTCAATAAAAGCACGTTTATACCGACTCCTTAAGAAGTTTAGACTGGAGGGTTGTCTCCAGAAACTTGTCCCCCTTCTGCCAAGCCCCATTTGTTTGTCTTGGCAGCCTGGCTATGTCTGCTTGGCTGGTGCTAATGCTGGGATGTTAAATTGATGAAACACAGAGCTCTTGATCCTTTTCAGTGAGGCTTCTATTTGGTTAATGGCAGGGTAGAGTTCTTTGCTGCTAGCCACCTGTAACAGGCCAAGTTGGGAAAAAAAAAAAAACAGATTCAGAGATGTGGAAGAGGAAATTTTTCTTAAAAAAAAAAACAAAAAAAAACCCCACCAAACACTTCATTTTTTTTCTTGTTGTTTGTCTGTTTTACTATCCAAAATAGATTTTAAAACACTGAAAAAGAAAGTAAGAAAAAAATCACCTATATCCCATCACTATTTTTGGACAGAGGCTATGGAGAATGGATGCTCTTGTAGTGAGAGATTTGAGAACCTGTGATAAGAGATGTTGTTAGAATAATCAGCTCTGCTCTTTGTGATGGCTTTTGTCTTACTCTTTCTTTGGTCTCAATAGGATGCTTTTGTTCAAATGATCGCAATATATGATGCTACTTGGTGTAAATATTCGAGCATAGGTAACCTGACAAAAACATGAAAGGGTTTGGCTTTTCGACAATTCGGGCTCTTCAGAGCCGAAGACCAACTGTACTTGTGTAAAATGCACTCTTGTTTGTTTGGTGTGCTTGGGATTTGACTGCCCTCAGTCTTCATGACTATTCATTGTTCCAAAAGCCATGGGCCATAACTAGACTTTTTAGAGCCAACAACACAGAAAGGAAGCAAAAATAAATCATCTCTCTGATTTATGTTTCTCGAGAGGGATTTTTAATATTGCTTAAGTTGTCACAGGTGTTGATAGTACTCTGAGGCTGGTGACCTTATCAGTCCCTCACCCTACTCAGGATTTTGCTCAAGCTTTCCACCTCTCAGGAGAGTCAAAACAGCAGCCACCCAGTTAAAGTCACTCTTTAATGACTTCCTTGCTTTATTTTTTTCATAGCTGTTATCATGATATGGAAAGCTTCCCGGGTGGCTCAGACGGCAAAAGCGTCTGCCCGCAATGCGGGAGACCCAGGTTCGATTCGTGGGTCGGGAAGGTCCCCTGGAGAAGGAAATGGCAATCCGCTCCAGCGCTCTTGCCTGGAAAATCCTACGGACGGAGGAACCTGATAGACTACAGTCCATGGGGTCGCAAAGAGTCGGGCACGACTGAGCTTCACACACACACACACGTGCGCGCGCGCGCGCGCGCACACACCCACACACACACACACACACACATATGTATCTCCTGAACTGCAGTGCAGGCTCTATGAAGACATACATTATTTTTTATTCATTTCTTAACCCTCAGCGCTCAAAAGAGAATACAGGATACAGTAAGTTCATGATAAATATGTGTTGAATGACTGTATAAATAAGAAATGGAAAGAAACAATAAAGGATAATACAGAGAAAGAAAATAAGGACTGTTTCACAGATAGTGTCATTCAATATGTCACTAGTTCAACCAGGATAGGACCGTCTATCAACCTTTAATGTCTATCAACATTTAATAAAACTTGGAGTAAAAGCTGAATTGCATGTAGCAAACATAACACTTAGTCCAAGTAAATGAAATTAGTCAGCCAAAGATCAGGGAATATGGAAACATTTGTGGCATGGTTGACCTGAAGGGTTGAGCAGAGAAGTTAGATTTGTTGGAATAAAGATGTTAAAAGAGCATGAGTTTGGAACTTTTACCATTGGTCGTAAGAGTGCATTTAAAATTCACTTGTCTACAAGACCCTCTCTTTTTAAAGGGGGTAAATTTGTCAGTTTAAGAGTCTCTATAAGTTGCTTATACCTGTTCTCTGAGTATAGCAGCATTCATGGTGCTGCTGTAGCACATGTTGCCACAAACAGATGGAATTGACAGAAGAAAATTTCTCCTGTCCACTAAAGAAAAAAATGTTTAAAGGGGACATTTGATGAATAACAGATGGCATGAGAAGTAGCCTGTCAAATTAAGACTGGTGATAATGAATTAATGAGCATCCTATAATTAACTTCCACTTTAGGCCCACTTTTTATATGATTCAGATCATTGCATTTTATATTTTCTTTCCATATCTTTATGTATTAACTTTTGCCATGAAAATTTATCTGTTTTGTTTTGCTGTCTTCCTAAAGATTGTATTGTATTTCATCAAATTGATATGTTAGAGCGAGACTGTATTGAGAACAAGGCTCTAAAAATTATATTGTAGTTCATCAAATTGATAGGTTAGAGTGAGACTGTATTGAGAACAAGGCTCTTATGTTAGCTGTTTGCCCGGCATGTAGGACATAATCTGTGACTGTTGATTTTAATTGAATATTCCAAATATATTTAGCCTTTGCTTTATGACAGGACGTTTAGCTACTTTCTGGTTATAGATTTCATAGGTAATGATTCAGTGACTGTCTGAATGCATGTGGTTGGTTTAATGATTCTTTTGACTCACAGTCTTATAATGAATTCCCAAGGGAAATTTCTCAGTCAAACATTTTTATATCTCTTGATTATGAATGTTATGATACTTTCCAAGTTTGAATATTCCTTTGGTTTTATAAAATAAACAAAGGGTTTTTTTTAAAACCTTATCTGGCATTAGTAGTGGCAATTTCTTTTTTCTAACACATTTTGACTAAAGGTATTCTTCAGATTTAGATACAGGTAACAACTTATTTTAATCTTTTTTAAAAAAAATTCTGAGTCTGTGTTTTGAAGAGTGATAGCATGTTTATGGCTTTTATTAATATATGGTTTTGTTATAAATTATGCATCCCATTAATTTTTCAAGGAATTTAGAGATCTCTGAGGTTGGACCTAGTATCTTAAAAATCTTTCTCATGTGAGGTCTCTAAAACTTTGGTGTCCTAAAACTCTTTTTTCTTCTGTCAGTTTTTTGAAATTCTGGTGGCTTTTGTTTCAAATTGTTAACACATACACACACATTCATACGATATGTGGTACATAATTACCGTTTCTTCCACAGCTTGGTTACTTTATAGAGGAGTAGAATAAACTAGAAAACCCATCTTGAGCAGCTCTAGTAAACAAGAAAAGAAACCTCTGACTATGTAAGATGACCATATCTTGATTAAAAATTAGCTAATGGACAGTAAAAAAGAAATAAAAAAGGAGATACTCTTGATACTTTTTTTGGCTCTGTTTAAAAATTCAATCTAAGTTATTGGAATACTAAAATATTCCCTTTTTAATATAGCTTTATGATAATAGTTTTGTTATTGATATTAGGATGATAACTGTTAGTAATAATAAATATAATTTGAGATTTTTATATGTGTAAGTCACTGGATTTCTTGTTTATTTTCTCATTTGGTCCTATAATTACCCCCCTTTTTATAGATGATGAAACTGAGACTTTGGGAAGTTAACTGTTTCTTAGAGGTGGACTCAGTGCTCAGACTTGAGTCTGTCCAGCTTTCAAACTCCATGTCTTATTCATGATGCTCTGCTATATATGTTAGTTTTGATAATTTGCATTCATCCCTAAGTATTTATTTTCAAAAGTATTTCTGATTGTGTGGATTTGTATGACCTTCTCAGAGTTGACATATTATATGGATCAGTTCAGTTCAGTTCAGTTGCTCAGTTGTGTCTGACTTTTTGTGACCCCGTGAACTGCAGCACACCTGGCCTCCCTGTCCATCACCAACTCCCGGAGTTTACCCAAACTCATGTCCATTGAGTCAGTGATGCCATCCAACCATCTCATCCTCTGTCGTCCTCTTCTCCTTCTGCCCTCGATTTTTCCCAGCATCAGGGTCTTTTCTAATGAGTCAGCTTTTCGCATCAGGTGGCCAAAGTATTGGAGATTTAAAAATTTTTATCCAATAGCTACAAAGTTACTAGTTCTCTTTAAGCTTTATCCTCTGGTTTCAATCTGTTCTCTAGTCCTAGACTTCTTTAAACAGAGTCCTCATCCTTCATCCACCTCCAGACTTAATCAGATTAGAATTGATCTTGGTCCTAAGCATTTGTAATACATTCATTCTCTAATAGTAGTTTTCATATTTAATGTTTTACAGTGTGTAAAACATCTCTGAAAAGTTAAAAGGTCTTTTTGTATACAAAGCTGTGTTTCATTAGCATTTTTTCATTAATATTTCGTATGTTCTGCCAGTATTTGGCAACTGATGCCCTATGGGCAGTAAACAAACCGAGCTTGATAACATTGCGTCATTTGTGGTCACCAGTTTCCAATAGAATATTTAAGTGTTCTTTCAAAGTCCTTGTTACATTTAGCCCTACTGTTACTGAAAATGGGGTGGCATATATAAGCAGAAACCCTTTCTGGTATCTGGAGTTAGCCATTACATACCCATTTATAATCACAGTAATTATTTACTTTAGAAGTTGTTAACTTGGGGACCATGGAGAGGGTTTCAGTGTATCTTAGAAAAGCCTAGAGTATGAAAAGAAAAAAAGTATCATAGGACCATTTTAAAAACAGTTCATAGTTTTCATCACTCATTCAGTTATTCATTGAATTATCATCCACTCAGATTCCGCAAAAGAAAACTAGATCCAAAGAAAGTTATAAAACGTTCATATTCTCAAAACCCCTTCTGCATTTATTTAACTACCTACACCTCAGGGTCAGACCTTTTAAGATACAACGTTTTGACCATATGCTCTGTTCCTATTTTTTTGTTAATTTCCTTTGCTTAACTCTTAGCATTTTTTGACTGCTGCCGTTTTGTTTTTAAGGCAAGGAGGGCATGGACATTTGGTCTATGTTTGTTTTTAATTAACAGCATGATTCAGTTTGCCTCTAGTTGCATAAGTGGGTGTATTTCAGAGAGACAGAGAGAAGAGAGAGGGAGAGAGTGAGCTGTGGGATGGGGGCAGCAAGAAAGAGAGACTAATTGACTGTAATTTGGAGAATGTAGGATTCTAGATGATTGGCTGATATTCAACCAGGATATTCAAAACCTGTTATTTCAGTGATGTACATTCTAATAATCTCAAACACAGTCCTATGATTCACTCTTCAGTAAGAAAATTAATTTATCAGATTTTTTTCTCCTCATCACCATGAAGACCACTCCCTCCACCTCTGAATATTACCAGTGTTGAACTCACTCGATCAAGCTGCGCTCTCTTGTCAATCTGGAACAGACTTGAGTCACTAAATGACTAAAGACACAGTCAGCCAGTGCCAAGGGCTCCCTATCATTTGTGATTCCTCACTCTTCACTTTGTATTCTGTCTCCCAAAGATGAATTACTGTCTTTACTATAATTGTCTAACAGAGATAATGAGTTTGTTTCCCTGAACAAAAAAGCAGAGAGATTATGAAAGAAGAACATGAAATGTGCTATACATTTTAAGGGTAAATGTTGGTTTTGGATCAGTTTTTCGTGATTCTAAAAGAAGACTTAATTACTGTATAGTAATTAACTGTGGGATCTGTTTTTCTTAGTCCTGCCATTCCTTAGCTGTGTCCTGTTTCTGCTGCTAAGTCACGTCAGTCGTGTCTGACTCTGTGTGAACCCACAGACAGCAGCCCGCCAGGCTCCCCTCTCCCTGGGATTCTCCAGGCAAGAACACTGGAGTGGGTTGCTGTGTCCTGTTTATAACTCAGTAAAATGGAATAGTAGTGTGGCTCCACGCTGGGGATAGAGCAGGCATGTGGGTAGTACATAGTAAGTCCTCAATAAATGTTTATTTATTGTTGACATGGAGACATCTTTTGATGTCTCCCACTTTTAGTGACTTATGTAGGAATGACTATATTCTGTTTAAAGTAAAACAACCACTTCTATTTAAAAGTAAAACATCCAACAACCTGTATTAACTAATCCCAGAAGCATGTAATATCTAATTTGGAGCAACTCTCATTCCTCTCTACCTGCCTAGATACCAGATCACTGAACATTCCAAATTTATTAAAATTAAAATAGATTTTGTTCCTTTATGTTGCAAATGAATTGAGTGTTACTACTGTTGTATATGTGTTTAAGGATTTTCAGCCTGTAAAAGTAAATGATTTGCCTCTAATCTATACTATGTCTGCCTGTTTCTAGTAAGTAACACCCATTGACAGTGAGCAAATAAAATTTACTCCCTCATGTAGGACATTTGGATTATTAGAAAAAACACTTGTCATTTATTGATTTTTGTTGTTCATTATAAATATAGCACATCTTGATTTCATTTTGCATTTAGACGTGCCAAAAGAACTTGAGACATAAAAGGAGAAAAAATGTTCACAACCCTACAACTCAAAGATCTTTATTATTTACATCTTGGGTAATTTCCTCCCATGATTTTTTCTACCAATTGAAGATGGTTATCTTCCAATGCATGTCACTTTGAATATGTTCACTTGAGTAAGCTTCTCAAGAACTTTCTTCTGTCTTTTGATTCTTTGTAGATCCTCCCTGTGTTGTCTTGGAGCACTGCACAGGAAGCAGTCTGTTTAAAAGAGAACAAGTGTCGTTGTTGAGTCACTAAGTCATGTCCAACTCTTTGCAACTCCATGGACTACAGCACAACGGTTTCTAATTGTCCTTCACTATCTGCCAGAGTTTGGTCAAATTCATGTCTGTTGAGTTGGTGATGCTGTCCAGCCATCTCGTCCTTTGCTGCTCTCTTCTTCTTTTGCCCTTGGTCTTTCCCAAATCAGTCTTTTCCAGTGAATCGGCTCTTCATGTCAGGTGGCCAAAGTATTGGAGCTTCAGCATCAGTCCTTCCAATGAAGATTCAGGACTGATTTCCTTTAGGATTGACTGGTTTGATCTCCTTGTAGTCCAAGAGACTCTCAAGAATCTTCTCCAGCTCCACAATTCAAAAGCATCAATTCTTCGGCACTCAGACTTCTTTATGGTCCAACTCTCACATGTGTACATGATCATTGGGCTTTCCAGATGGCTCAGTGGTAGAGAATCCTCCTGCCAGTGCAGAAGCTGGAAGAGATGTGGGTTTGATCCCTGGGTCGGGAAGATCCCCTGGAGGAGGAGATGTCAACCCACTCCAGTCTTCTTGCCTGGAAAATTCCCACAGACAGAAGGACCTGGTGGGCTACAGTCCATGGTGTTGCAGAGTTGGACATGACTGAGCGCTAAGTTGCAGAACAAGTGAAGAAGCAAATATACAAGTATAAATAATGAACAAGCCATGCAAGACGAGCCTACCATTCTTACAGCATGTATGTAGAAAATGCCATTTTCTCCCTAGTGCCTCTCCAGTGGTGGCTTAGCAGGAAAGATAGGGCTCATGAGGACATGAATATTGGTAGGGCTAAGTGAGTGCTTTTGTAAGTGAATTAACAGCATTTTCAGCAGATCTTGCTACTTCTAAAAATAATTTAGAAATGACTTAAAATATATATTTCCCTTTAGCTATAGGATATAACAGACCTTTAAGCAACTCCATAGAAACGTCTATGGACATTTCTGGTAGAGGGTATATTAAAGTTAGGTGGATTCAGGTTTCATGGGGTGTGAAACTTGTGTAAAATTAGGTATGATATTGACTATTTATTTGGCACGGGAAAAAGAATCATAAAAATTACAAATGATAAAGCTGACAAATATTATTAACATCTCAAAATCCAGAAGACACATAATGTTCTTATTAAGTGGCTGCTTGACATGTTTCTGTGGTTTTTTTTCCTCCAATTTTTGGCTACCATACTGACTCTATTTATCAATGGTTTTGCAAAATCATTTTTGCAGAGAATCTGGAAAGTTGTCAGTTTTTCTATTAGCATGATCAGAATTAGTATTTTATTAATGAAAACTGAGATGCATACAACATGTGCATGCAGTCACCTTTATTATTTGTAGTACTGCCATTGGATTGTGCCTTACAAACAAAACGATTCTGATAAATTCAATCTCATACATTTCTCATTGTAAAAGAAAAAAAATCAGTGCACAGTGTTTGTAATTATATACATTGAATTATCAAGTATCTTTGCAATGGGGTAAATTTCCATTTTGAGCAGCCACTGATGACTATCAGTTCCTTCACTTAAAATTTTACACATCTAAGGGATGGGAAAATTTTCCACAGTCCAGATTCTATCTTCATGTATTTCAAACCCTGTTTCTTCTCTGCTACTCATACACATCCAGATCAAGCCCTGATTCAGTTCAGTTCAGTTCAGTTCAGTCACTTAGTCATGTCCGAATCTTTGCGACCCCATGAATCGCAGCACACCAGGCCTTCCTGTCCATCACCAACTCCCGGAGTTTACCCAAACTCAATGTCCATCAAGTCGGTGATGCCATCCAGCCATCTCATCCTCTGTCGTCCACTTCTCCTCCTGCCCCCAATCCCTCCCAGCATCAGGGTCTTTTCCAATGAGTCAAGTCTTTGCGTGAGGGGGGCCAAAGTATTGGAGTTTCAGCTTTAGCATCATCAGTCCTTCCAATGAACACCCAGGACTGATCTCCTTTAGGATGGACTGATTGGATCTCCTTGCATTCCAAGGGACTTTAGAGAGTCTTCTCCAATATCACAGTTCAAAAGCATCAATTCTTTGGCACTCAGCCTTCTTCACAGTCCAACTCTCACATCCATACATGACCACTGGAAAAACCATAGCCTTGACTAGATGGACCTTTGTTGGGAAAGTAATGTCTCTGCTTTTTAATATGCTATCTAGGTTGGTCATAACTTTCCTTCCAAGGAGTAAGCATCTTTTAATTTCATGGCTGCAGTCACCATCTGCAGTGATTTTGGAGCCCAAAAAAAGAAAGTCTGACATTGTTTCCACTGTTTCCCCATCTATTTCCCATGCAGTGATGAGACCAGATGCCATGATCTTCGTTTTCTGATTGTTGAGCGTTAAGCCAACTTTTCACTCTCCTCTTTCACTTTCATCAAGAAGCTTTTAAGTTCCTCTTCATTTTCTGCCATAAGGGTCGTGTCATCTACATATCTGAGGTTATTGATATTTTTCCCAACAATCTTGATTCCAGTTTGTGCTTCCTCCAGCCCAGCATTTCCCATGATGTACTCTGCATATAAGTTAAATAAGGAGGGTGACAATATACAGCCTTGATGTACACCTTCCCTAATTTGGAACCAGTCTGTTGTTCCATGTCCAGTTCTAACTGTTGCTTCCTGACCTGCATATAGGTTTCTCAAGAGGCAGGTCAAGTGGTCTGGTATTCCCATCTCTTTCAATATTTCCCACAGTTTATTGTGATCCACACAATCACAGGTTTTGGCATAGTCAATAAAGCAGAAATAGATTTTTTTCTGGAACTCTCTTCCTTTTTTCATGATCCAGCAAATGTTGGCAATTTGATCTCTGGTTCCTCTGCCTTTCCTAAAACCAGCTTGAACATCTGGAAGTTCACGGTTCATGTATTGCTGAAGCCTGGCTTGGAGAATTTTGAGCATTACTTTACTAGAGTGTGAGATGAGTGCAATTTGAGCATTCTTTGGCATTGCCTTTCTTTGGGATTGGAATGCAAACTGACTTTTTCCAGTCCTGTGGCCACTGCTGAGTTTTCCAAATTTGCTGGCATATTGAGTGCAGCACTTTCACAGCATCATCTTTCAGGATTTGAAACAGCTCAACTGGAATTCCATCACTTCCACTAGCTTTGTTTGTAGTGATGCTTTCTAAGAACCACTTGACTTCACATTCCAGGATGTCTGGCTCTAGGTGAGTGATCACATCATTGTGATTATCTGTGTCATGAAGCTATTTTTGTACAGTTCTTCTATGTATTCTTGCCACCTCTTCTTAATATCTTCTGCTTCTTTTAGGTCCATTCCATTTCTGTCCTTTCTCGAGCGCATCTTTGCATGAAATGTTGCCTTGATATCTCTAATTTCTTGAAGAGATCTCTAGTCTTTCCCATTCTGTTGTTTTCCTCTATTTCTTTGCATTGATCACTGAGGAAGGCTTTCTTATGTCTCCTTGCTATTCTTTGGAACTCTGCATTCAGATGCTTATATCTTTCCTTTTCTCCTTTGTTTTTGTTTTTATATTTGTTTCATCCTCTTAGTATTATTAAGTTGCCTATTCTGGTCTTCCTCAATCTATCAGTACTATATTTTATTCAGGTCAATTTTAAACTAACGTGATATTACCTAGGACAAGGCTTACTGACTAATAGGAATAGCAGTAATAACAGCTTCCAAGGGTCAAGTGCTCTGTGTCAACCTTGTGCTGAGTTGTTGATCCCACAATTCTTGAAGTGACTCTCTGGGGTGATTTCTGTACTGATCTCAGTTTTATTGATGAGAACATTGAACTTGTTGAAATTTCTTCTCAGGTGTGTCAGACTCCAAAGCTCGTGTTCCAAACCATTACAGCCCTCTTCAGCAATGTACACTTGTGATGGGGTGGTTTGAATTCAAATATGACCCTATGTTTATATTAATATGAGTATATTAATAAAATATTAATAACAAATGACAATAATTCTTACTCTATATTTTGTAATTACAATTCCCATACGCTTGGGTTTTCTGAATGTATAGTTCTAACCCTTTCAGCAGCAAATCATTTTAGAGTGAATTATTTGTAAAATGTCTGGTCTGGATAAAGTTTATTATTTCAGAATTTTACACAATAAATGTACTTGTTTATAGTAAGACAAGATTCAACACTTAATTCAAAAAATTATTGCCACAAAATGAAAAGGCCAGTCCTTATTAGTTGAAATATAGAATTTACTTATTTCACCAATTTTTAATTCAATATGCTTGCAGTCTTTGTGAATAAAGGTAAAATATTAGTTTTCTTCATCTTTGTTAGAAAGGTTCAGAAGCATATGTATATGTCTACACATATTCCCACCTTTCCCAAGCAATAGATAAAGTTAATACAAACTGTAGAGTCAAAATCTATCCAATTCTTCCTTTTCTCACTGTTGGAAGAGGTTTGCTATTTTTGAAGGGAGTCTCTTTTTTTAAACTCCCAAAGCTCAGTTGTGGTACTTAAATATGATAATCATCCCTAATGAGTTTTCTCTCTAGTCCTTGTTTTAACACACTTTTTTTTTTTTTTTCACAAGCAAAGGGAAAGCAAGTCCATAAGTGCCAGTCTCAAAGACAACCTGTGTTTACTGGGACCATACGACACTTGTATTGTGTTACTTGGTTGTTCTCCAAAAGGTAGTTGTCTAACCAAATGGATTTATCTCATTTTAAGTGTTTATTAAGGATATTGATATGCATGGATTCTGGAGCCAGGTACTTGGATGTGAATCCCGCTGCCACTCCATACTAGGGCTTCCCTGGTGGCTCAATTGGTAAAGAATCTGTGTGCATTGCAGCAGACCCCAGTTCTTTCCCTGGGTCAGGAAGATGCCCTGGAGAAGAGGACAGCAACCCACTCCAGTATTTTTGCCTAGAGAATTTCATGGAAAAAAGCGCTTGGTAGTATGGGGTCACCAAGAATCGGACACAACTGAGCAACTAACACTTTTCACTTACCACCCCATACTAGCAGTGTTTACCTTTAACCGATTTAACATTTTCATGCCTCAGTTTCCTTATCTGATATGGATAGCAAATATTGCTAGATGACTTAAATCTGTAAATATATGTAAGTACTTGGAACCCTGAACACTATGCACCAAGCTGTCGGTAAATCTTAGCTGTTGTTTTTAATAACAGTTCAGGATGTGTTAGGAATGATTCTGTGACTACAACTTTTTTTTACTACCAAAGCCATGGAATCTGAAATGATATTATCAAAGATTCAACAGGAACCTCTTAATAAATGCAAATTATCCTCAAAGGGATGATGTCATTATTTTCTCATTTTGGAGGTATAACTAACATATATTAGTTTCAGGTGTACAACATGGTTCCATATTTGTGTATCTTGCAAAACAGTCTGTTACTATACATAGACTTTTTTTCTTATAATGAGAACTTTTAAGATCTACTCTCTTAGCAGCTTTCAAATACTCAATATAGTGTTATTATCTATAGCCCCCATGCTGTACATCACATCCCCGTGACTTATTTACTTTATAGCTGGAAGTTTGTATCACTTGAGCCCCTTCACCATTTTGTCCACCTCCCACTCCCTGCCTCTGACAACAACCAAACTGTTCTGTTCTTTGGGAGCCCCTCCCCCTACTTTTTTTTTTTTTTTTAAAGATTCCATATATAAGTGAGTTTCTACGGTGGTATCGGACATTCTCTGCCTGTTTTCTTTAGAATGTGAATACTTGGTAAGAAAAATGAAATGATGAAATGTAAAGCAAAGGTTTGTAGTCAAATATGTTTAGGGAGCATTTGGTTAAGCACCTAGGTTTCTTTCACAGTGGGACTTTTCAGATCTTTTGTTGTGTAAATGTCATAGCAAATTTCTAGCTAGAGTCAAAGTAGACAGCAATGGAATCAGGGGCGTTTCCCGCTCCCCTGGCCCCTCCCTGACATCTTTAAAGACCATTCTTCCTGTTTAGTGTTCTTTGAGATAAAATCCGTTACACTCCTTAGGATATCATTAGTTTGAAACCTGATAGAACAGTATTTGACAATTTGACATGGGCAAGTTGCTGTTGTTTTTTAGTTGCTAAGCGGTGTACAGCTCTTTGCAACCGCATGGACTGCCACACACCAGGCTCCTCCTTCCTTCACTATCGCCCAGGGTTTGCTCAAATTCATGCCCACTGAATCAGTGATGCTATCTAACCATCTTATCATCTGCTGTTATCTTCTCCTTTTGCTTTAAGTCTTTCCCAGCATCAGGGTCTTTTCCAGTGAGTCACTCTTCGCATCAGGTGGCCAAAGTATTGGAGCTTCAGCATCAGTCCTTCCAATAAATATTCAGGGTTGATTTCCTTTAGGATTGACTGCTTTGATCTTTTTGCTGTCCAAGGGACTAAGAGTCAGTTGCAGCCAAAATAGTGGATTCAGGTTGTGGGAGACACATTGAAGGAGATGGCAGTGGGTGGCAAGGGAACCTGTCTCATTTGGAAGGAGTATGTGACTAAGTCCGACTGTGCTGCGGAGACCTCATTAGCTCTGATGCAAAAAATTGGCTCTAGTCTAGATATGTATTAGGAGAACTGTACGGCCCGAGACCAGTACTGATTTTGATTTATTAAGAAATTTAGTTGAAAGATGGAGGCTGGTTTTGCTGAGGCAGTTTGAAAAGGAGAGTCTTACTGGCAGGTGGACTCGTGTGCTAATGCTGATTGCTGGCCAGTTATGGCAGCTCAAGCACATAGTTTCATTTGGAAGCAATTTGAAATGTAAAATACCTGAGTTCTAACTTATACTTCCTCAAAGTAATTGGGACAATATTTGTTTATGAGAGGGAAAAGAAAGATCCGTTTTATGGAAGTAGTAATACCCCAAGTATGTTCATTGACTGGTATACATACTATGACTAAATTTACTTAGTTATGTTGCATTACATTATAATCTATTAATTATATTAATACAGAAAATATATTTTTGCTATAGATGATACTTTACAGATGTTAAAGTTTATAGCTGGCCAATATGTTTTAAGATTTTAAAGCTCAAACTTTTAATTTTGTAATCAGTTTCTGTTTTTATAAATGTGATTCCTGAATAAAAGAAAAAAACCTTTAAACTTCAAAAATATCGCTTATTGTTTAAAACCTTCAATAATGTCCAATTTACATATGAACATAATGAGTAGATTATATTTCCTTCAACATGTGTAATTTATTTATGAAAAAGTCCTTTCAGAAATATTTTAGGTTTGGGTTTTGGTTTCATTACTTTTAAATTTTGAAAAATATTTGAAGCCAGTTAGTGTAACAAACTCCCTTCCCCTCAGTATCAGTCTATTTCTGTATCTGTAACTACAAATTTCTGTGTCTGAAAAATATTCAATTTACGTCATAAAATAGCACTGGCCTTACTTCTAAGTATACTGGCATTATGATAGGGCTGACTTTTCCACTAGTGTGTCCACACCTATCTTTTAAATATTTGGTTTCATATATTTTCTTTTGATGGCCACCTAGTATACTCATGGTTTGCTACCATTTTGGAATCTGCCTGTAAGAAATGACTTCAGACGTTGTTGAGAAATCTGTGCCATTCTTTTCCCACTATCAATTGCTTTGTTTTTTGTTTTGCTTTCTTCTTTTTTTTTTTTCTTCTGACATCTGTTCTGAGTAGCTCAGATTCACTCTAGCCAGGCAGTCACTTCGTGCTAAATGCTACTTGACCTTCAAGAATCCACAGACTGAGCCAGGATTGGGTCAGACTTGATCCTCTCCAGTTTTAGATATCTGGCCAACTTCTCTAGCCAGAATTAGGCTCTGACTGTCCTAAAGGTCTGTAGATGCTTTCATGAAAAAGTATGTCGTCCTTTCATTTGTCTGCAGTCTGTCTCTTCAGTGAAAATAATGGAAATTTTGTGTTAGTGCTGTTTTCTTTTGGAACACGTTATCTGAAGGCAGTTTCTTTCTTTCTGTCTTTCTCTCTCCTTTCCTCCCTCCTTCCCATCCTCCTTCTCTCCCTCCCTGCCTTCTTTCCTTCTTCTCTTTCTTTCTTTTGTTCCATTCTTTCTCACTGTTCACCACCTCTCTCCTTTCCCTTTCCCTTCCCTCCTCTTTTTTATCTCTCTCCCCTGACCAACACACTTCTCCTATTTCTCCTAGGTCTTCTTTTTCTGAGGGTGGTGGAGGGTAGAAACATTCACTTGCTGTTTTTGTCTATCTGGTCCCTCTTGCTGGCACCCTTACGTAGGTCTCTGTAGCAAGGCAGGTAAGAGAGGTGGTGGCGATGGCACCAGCCACCAGCTGGATTGGACCAGTAATGCTGATTGATGGAAGCTTCATGGAGTCTACACTTTTGCAGTAGTAGAACATTAGCCATCAATTATAGTTCACCATATAGGACATCCCAGGCTTCCCTAATAGCTCGGTATAGAATCTGCCTGCAATGCAGGAGAACCCAGTCCAATTCGTGCGTCAGGAAGATCCACTGGAGAAGGGATAGGCTACCCACTCCAGTGTTCTTGGGCTTCCCTTGTGGCTCAGCTGGTAAAGAATCCGCCTGCAGTGAGGGAGACCTGGGTTCGATCCCTGGGTTGGGAAGATCCCCTGGAGAAGGGAAAGGCTACCCACTCCAGTATTCTGGACTGGATTCCATGGACTGTATAGTCCATGGGGTCACAGAGTCAGACACGACTGAGTAGCTTTCACTTTCACAGGACTTCCCTGGTGACTCAGTGGTAAAAAATCCACCTGCAATGCAGGAGACTGAGGTTACATCCCTGGGTTGGGGAGATCCCCTGGAGAAGGGCATGAACTACTCACTCCAGTATTTTTGCCTGGGAAATCCCATGAACAGAGGAGCATGGCAGGCTACAAAGAATTGCAAAGAGTTAAGAAGACTAACACTTTCACAGTTCACCATAGACATTCTTAGATGGTATAATCATGGCAGGCCTTATATGTATTTGTGACATTGCCATCATTGAAAATCTAGGAATACATTCTCTAAGACAAATCAGTGCTCCCTCTCCACAGGCATGGTAAAACACCATGCCATGAAAGAATTCTGCTAAGAACAGCAGTTTGGGAATAGTCATATAATAGATTAAATGTTGGTATTTGTATCTTCCACAGATGCAATAAATCTCACTGAAAAACAAAGTGGGATTTATTTTTTCTAGTGTAGGAGTGCTTTACCCTCTTTTCTATAGTGGCAATGCCTGGTCATGTGACTCTTAGGACATATTTATGACCACAAAACTGATTATGTTGTTCAGTGCTTCTGTGAAGTAAAAAAAAAATGTTCTAAGCAGTGGTCATGTGAAGAAAGATGTGGTAACAGCCTTGTCCACCCCTTTCTCAAACTGCAGAGTGTAATATAATTTTTGAGGCAAACTTGGAATCACTGATTATCATGTCATTTTTCAGAATAGCGTATTGAGGGCTTAAGATGGTATGTGAAATGCTCTTCCAGCTGGTGGTAACACCAGGATGAAAATAACAGGCAAGATTTCTAGAGAGAGATGTATCAGTTCAGTTCAGTTCAGTCGCTCAGTTGTGTCCAACTCTTTGCGACCCCATGAATCGCAGCACGCCAGGCCTCCCTGTCCATCACCAACTCCTGGAGTTCACCCAAACTCATGTGCATCAAGTCGGTGATGCCATCCAACCATCTCATCCTCTGTCGTCCCCTTCTCCTCCTGCCCCCAATCCCTCCCAGCATCAGAGTCTTTTCCAGTGAGTCAACTCTTCGCATGAGGTGGCCAAAGTATTGGAGTTTCAGCTTTAGCATCATTCCTTCCAAAGAACACCCAGGACTGATCTCCTTCAGAATGGACTGGTTGGATCTCCTTGCAGTCCAAGGGACTCTCAAGAGTCTTCTCCAACACCACAGTTCAAAAGCATCAATTCTTTGGCACTCAGCTTTCTT
>SJYQ01006688.1:0-22082 GCA_006410935.1 Redunca redunca | reverse complement strand
AAAGTCTGACAGTGTTTCCACTGTTTCCCTATCTATTTCCCATAAAGTGATGGGACCGGATGCCATGATCTTTGTTTTCTGAATGTTGAGCTTTAAGCCAAACTTTTTCACTCTCCTCTTTCACTTTCATCAAGAGGCTTTTGAGTTCCTCTTCACTTTCTGCCATAAGGGTGGTGTCATCTGCATATCTGAGGTTATTGATATTTCTCCCGGCAATCTTGATTCCAGCTTGTGCTTCTTCCAGCCCAGTGTTTCTCATGATGTACTCTGCATATAAGTTAAGTAAGCAGGGTGACAATATACAGCCTTGACGTACTCCTTTTCCTATTTGGAACCAGTCTGTTGTTTCATGTCCGGTTCTAACTGTTGTATAGCAAACCAATGAACATATAAGAAAACAACCAGATTCAGTTCAATTCAGTCGCTCAATGGTCTGAGTATGAGGCAGAGAAATAAAATGGAGTAATGTGACAAGAATTGACCGAGGCATTTGAAAATGAAAGTGAAAGTCGCTCAGTCGTGTCTGACTTTTTGCGACCCTGTGGACTATACAGTCCATGGAATTCTCCAGGCTAGAATCCTGGAGTGGGTAGCCTTTCCCTTCTGCAGGGGATCTTCCCAACCCAGGGATCGAATGGCATTTGAAGTGGTTATGAAAAGATGATATTTAGGTCGACAGCTGAAAAAAGTGTGGGATTTGAGGAAAATCTGGAGGATTGGTTAGTAAAACATATTAGACAGAGATGAACTGCTAAGAAGGTGAACTTTGGGTTAGAAGACAGAGTCAATGAGATGGGAAGCAGGTAGCCCTGTATGCCTTTGTAAGCTAGCATGAAATGTTTAGTTTCAGATACCACAGAGGATTTTAAACAGAAGGATGATGTGATGCGATTTACTTTTTTAAAAAGATGACCTTGCTGTGTCAAGAATGGAATAGGCTCCTTGCTGTCTAAGGCAGAACCTTGTTTTTGAGATGAGACGTGGTGGTGGCTTGGACTATAATAGCAGCAGAAAGGGAGATGGAAATGAGTAATGGATTTGGGGTAGGTTTTAAGGAGAGTTTGACAAGACTTAATGTGACCTGTGGAGTGAGAGAAAGAGGAAAGAGTGGTAATGCTCAGAAGCTGGATGTGAGGAACAACACTGATGGGCCATTTCCTAAAATGGGGACCTTTAGAGAGGCAGTGGATTTAGACAGCAAATTCAAGAGTTCTGTTTTGGCCGTGGAGTTCGAGATGTTCCTGTGGAAAATGTTGAGTAGATGGTTGTGTAACCAAGACTGGAGTCTCATATGCAGTTAAGGCTGGAGATTGAGGTGACATCAGCAGTTGGAAAAGGCTCTTTAGAGCCGTGGGATTAGATGGGATCAGCTAAGGAAAGTAAACTGTCAGAAAAGAGAGGGAGGTCCAGAACAGACTCTTCATGCCTCCCTGCATGAAGTTGTGTTTTTTATGGCTAGAAGAGGGTGTAGTAAATGACACAGAGAAGGAGGAGCCACAGTGGGAGGAAAATGAGAAGAGTGCAATTTCCCAGAGGCCAAGGAAAGACAGCATTTTCATCAATGAGTCTAATGTGGCTTTAGGTTTTGTGTAATCTGAAGATTAATCAATGTAGGGGTTCTTTTAAAGATAAATAATACAAAATTATTAATGCAAGTTAGGTACTAATGTGATTATTTAGAATGAGAAAGAACCCATTGAAAAGTAAGGAGCTTAAAAATGCCACAAATATCACAAAATTCAGTGAAAACAATTTTATTAACTGAAACAGCTGTTGGACTTACACATTTTTTCTTTTCCTTTTTTTGGGGAAGTGAGCTTACTCTGAAATTGCTTCTTCATGTTAAGACAATTTTGTAATATATTCTACCAAGAGAGTAGAAAAGTAACTCAGTATCATGGCTGTTTGAAATTATATTTTTATTATTGATAAATTCAGAAAAATTATTTTAAATATCTCAGCCAATTACCGATAATATCATGTAAGTTTTTAAGATTATTTTTAAAATGTAGGAAATGTTTATCAAATTTCTTTCATATATGAGCTTTAATATTTGAGGGCATTTCAAGTTTGCATATACAGTGAGTTATCATAAACAATCTTTGAGTTGACAATACTCATAAAAGTACGGATGTTTTTATAATCCTGTAAGGCCTTTCTATCTTGGAGACAACTCAATAACTGAGCTCTACAAGAAAGTTACGGTGAACCATATAAATATATCCCACTGAACCCAAACTGAATATACTCCCAACTCTATTTCTGTCTATACAGATCCCCCAAATGCTTGCCAGGGCCTCCCAACATAAAGACAAGTGTAATAGAGGGGAAGGCAAAGTGAGAAGGACCATGGCCTAACAAGTTGAGGCTAAAATGTCTTATTTTTTCAGGGAATCATGGAAATGTATCATGGGATCATTGTTAGGGCTCTTCCCTGGGCCTTAGAGGTAGTCTGTGCAAATAGATGTCTGAACTTCTTTAGTTTCCTCTGGGAGGAGAGAGTAATAAGGCGAAGTGCATACAGGACAGGCGAAAGAACAGGTGAAATAAAAACAAAGAGGTCCTCATTGAATTATACTCAGAAAATTAAGATTTTGGATTGAAAAATCAGGTCTAAGTCTTGGTGAAATTTTTATGTGAGTAGCAATATGATGTGCCTGACAAATAGCATACTGGTGAAATCTACAAGGCAGCAGAGAGAAGTTGTTACATTTTTAGATATGAGCTACATGGAGTAGCTCCCGATTTTCCTCACCAAAACAGAGGGAAAGAGTTGTCTGACACTTGCTGCATTAGGAGTCTTGCCTTTTAGAGTCACTCGTGTTCTTTATATTTAATATCTGCTATCTAATGTGTAAATAAAAATATAAGTGATTGAGGTGATGGGGGGAGTCTAATGAAAAGCCTTTCTCAGTTAAATTTAGAAAGTTTTCTCTTCACATGTCAAAATCTGAGTGGTTTTTGAACCCAAGCAAAACCTAAGTATATTTTACATCTATATTTTATTAAATTTTTTTTCAGATGTGGTGTCAGGGAGAGTGTCCTGACTCAAAGTTTGCAGTCATTGAGTATGAACTCAGTAACTGCTTGCAATTGACTGAAGGTCTGTTGTTAAGGTCAAAGAAATTTGGGTTGAAATCATATTATTTGTCTAAATAATTGTCAACATTAACTGCATGAAAACAGGTCAGAATGGAAATTGGAAGGTAGGACTTGGCAGAGAAGAGGGATGTAATTGGAAGTAACGGGCTCCCCCATGGATCTCAATGGCACATTGTTTCATTGCTCCGTTTGCTTGTTCATGTTGGCAGTTAGAATAACAACAAAGAAAGGCATAAGGAATTCTCAGACATTGGTATTTATTTAGTCAGTTCTGACTAAAGCCAGAACCCTTGTGTGATCAGCAATCTGTTCTTCTACTTAGACCAACCATAAGAAGAGCTGCCTGGGACAGGAATGGAATTATGATTGAAGACAGAAAGAAATGGCACATGGTACTGATGCTCAGAATTGCTTTAAACTCCTCTGAATTTTCTTCATTTTACTTATTGTCTGACACAAGAAAAGGCTGCTTGACTTATGAAAATTCATCTTGTTTGTTTCTTTTCTTGCCATTTGAGAATATCAGCTTTAGGTTTTTAATTTGATTTGAAGATTTATTAAGGAAGATGAGGGAGGACATTGTGGGCAAATTTCCTACAAGCTTGATTTAGCCAAACTAGAGAAGAGGGTACAAGAAATCTTAGATTAGCTAGTTCAACCTTTAATCCAAAGACTGTATTCTCTATTGATGGTGAATCAATCTTTACGTGAATGGTCTAATTACTGCCCTCTTAGGAATCTGCCCTGCACATATTGATGGAGAGCTGATAGTTTGTAGGGCCTCAGATTAAACTGATCAGAGATCTTCTCTCTCTAATGGTCCTTCACATATTTGAAGACTTCATCCTTGCCTTCCCGACTCTGGAGGTTACAGCCTATTTCTTTGTCTTGTGTGTGAGATGGTGTTTGCATCACGTATCACTCCTATCACTTTTGTTTTGTACTTCCTGGAACAAGTCTGCCTTTGTTCATTATTCTGCCCTCCAAGTGGATTTTAGGGGGTGACTGCTCTCTGCAGCTCCAGGAGCAAATCATGGTTAGAACGAGCCAGTCACTGTGGTTTCATTCTCTTTGCTAAGGGTTGGTTTAAGCATAGTCATGTGACCTGATCCTGGAGCTGGGACCTGAGGGAAAGTCAACCAGGGACCTCTGAAAAGATGCTTTTCCAAGTGAAGGGTACATCAAGCCAATACTTTCTTTCTTTACTTCCTCCCTCCCTCTTGTCCTTCCTCTCACCCTTCCTGCCCGCTTCCTTTCTTCTTTCTTTCCTATGGATGTGGAATTGCCAGTAGTTGACACCTAGGTCTGCTTCACTTACCTTGGAAACATCAGGAGAGACATTGCTAGAGAACAGAAACAACGTAGAAGGATTTTCTGTTGAGGTCAGTTGAGCAGCAAAGCATTCCTTTCATACAGCTTCCTGTACATGAGATGATTAATCCTTCCCTGTTTCTGTTTCATATAGTGTTCTTTTCTGTTACTTACGGCTCTAAGCATCCTCGTATTAATTTATCTGCAACTTCTACCCATCAATGATACCTTTAGCATTGTTTGTAATATCACCTCCATGGAATTTTTATATTTAACCAAAACCTTTCTTTAATGATTCATAAACATAGGCAAAGGCATGTGACATGGTTGGTATGGAAATCAAATTGTCTTCTAAAGTTTCATCCTGTAGTTAAGGTGGAAGCACTCAACTTTGTTTTTCTGCAGTGGGTTTAACACTGGTTGACACTAGTTAATTACTAGTTTAACCCTGGATGTTTTAGGCCTATGATTTCTTTAAGGAAGATCCTCTATCTGATGTATATTACCTTTGGTTAGCTGGTCTGCTATTTATAACTAGGTCTTCCTGTTAAAAGTGATATTTTGTTTTTGTTGACTCTGTTTTCCTATTCAACCTTTCCAATACATTTTAAAGATCCTTCTCTTTTATAGAACTGCTTTCCCCCTGTTACTCACATTATTAAGGACTGTATATGTAACTGAGGCTTTGAAGCAGATTGGGAAATTTTGCCACAGATTATTAGAATATTGCTAGCTGCACTAACTGAATGAGACGAAATGTGTTCATTGCACACAGTCACTGTGGCATTAGACTGAAAAGAAGTCTTTTCCTAGCTTTTCCTCCCTCTGCATCCTCCCTGATTCATGCTTATAAACCTGGATAAGAATTTATTTCATGCTCTTTTTTTTACACAAAGTGGATGCCTGTATCTTTTACTGCTTCAAAATATTATCTATTTTATACTGGCTTTATTTAGATATCATTCACATACCATACAATTGACCTGTTTAAAATTTAGTGGTTTCTAGTATATTTACAGAATTGGGTAACCATCACCACAATTAATTTTAGAACATTTTCATCACCCCTAGAGGAAACCTTGTACTGTTAGCAGTCACTCTCCATTTCCGCCCATTCCTTTCCCTCCCTTCTTAGTTCTAGGCAACAGCTTATGTGTTTTGTCTCAGTGGATTTGCCTAGTCTGTGCATTTTGCACAACTTGAATCATACGGTATGTGTACTTTTATAACTGACTTTTTTCACTTAACATTTAGCATGTTCCTTCATGTTGTACACACATCAGTTCTTCATTACTTTTTATTGTAGAATAGTATTCCATTGTAGGGCTATATCATATCTTATTTATCCATTCTTCAGTTGAGGGACACTTGGCTCATTTCCACATCTCAGCTATTATCAGTTAACTAGTATTATGATCTGAATTCTTGGCTATTATGAGTTACCTACTATTATAATCTCAATTTATCCTTTATTTCCTCCAACTTGTGTTCCAATTTGCAGAGTCAAATAGATAAATTTAACAATTGATCATCCTATTTTCCTCTGTAATATCCAGCCTTAAAATGACATGTCTATGTGTGAGGCTAACTGATCGCTTAATTCTTAAAACACGTTTATAGCTTCATACAACAGAAGAAGAAAAGAAAGAAAACACACATCCAAACATAAATGCTCATACACTTAAATCCTTGGATTTAAAAAGTTAGAGAAATTCACATGTGAACACATTACTTTTAACACAGACAGAAATTGTAAACCTGGGTTTATATTGAAATTGGAAAAAGTACCCCAAGGTGTTTAATGTTTATCTTTAAATCTCCAGGATAAGACCATGATGACAGCTACCAACTTAGTTTTTATGATCTTGGAAAGACATGAGAGGAATACATTTTTATCATGCGTCATACCCTGAGATTTGCGTACCTCTTTTACCTCCTGATTTAGAATTTGGTGAGAGTAGCAGGGAATTCTTTCCTTATTTGCTTTTCTAGGAACAGGAGAAGGAGCTGTCTGTGCATTTATGTGTTTGTATTTCTCTTCAGAAAGGAAGTCTGCACCGGCCCATTCTCACTCAGACGCCCACAGCAGTAGCTTCGCGGTGTGTCTTCTTGCCTGCTGACTGTAGGCAGTAAGGCGGCTGCTTTTTATGCTTCCTGCAGGATGTGCTGATACACACGACTGTTCACTCGTAAGGGTGATTACTTACCTGCGTGTTTCAGTTCCATAAATATGTGGCTCTCTGTCCCTTGGATAACTGTTCTGTAGCCCATTAGGCTTGTGTTGGTTGGGACTGGTAACCTATGGATCACACTTGATTGACCACAGAGGATCACCGAATGTCCAGTTATCTTTTTATTTTTTAGTATTGTCAGGATTTTGAGGAATAGTTGACCTAATAATAGTAAAACCATGGAACATGATTTTTTAAAGCTAATTTTATTTATTTATTAATGGTTGTGCTGTGTCTTTGCTGCTGCAGGGCCAGCCTTTCCCTAGTTGCAATGAGTGGGGGCCCCGTGTGCAGGCTTCTCACTGTGGTGGTCTCTCTGTGGAACATGGGCTCTAGGGCATATAGGCTTGGTAATTTCAGCTCCTGGACTCTATAACACTGGCTCAATAGTTGTGGCACATGGACTTAGCAGCTCCTTGGCATGTGGGATCTTCCCAGATCAGGGACCGAACCTGTGTCTCCTGCATTGGAAGACGCAGTCTTCACCCCTGAGCCACCAGGGAACAAATTTTTTGAACTGGGAATATGAATGAGATTTCCTGAACCTACTTTTCTTTTTTTCTCTATTTATTTATCTTCCCATTCTAGTATTTCTCAGATTACAGATTCCTCTAAATGGAAATATTGCCTGTTAAAATTGCATTAATTTATTTAAACATGGATTGTGCTGGATTGCCTAACAATGAGCTAGCTGTGAACAAGGCTTAATCTACTTTATCTTTTGTGAAAAATTAACTCAACAAACATTTGTGAGACTCCATCAGTGGCCAGGGAATGTGCCAAATACGATGCAGTGGTAACCCCCACCCAGGTGTGGATCAAGACATTTTAATACTAGAGGGTAAGCTCTGTAATGGTAGTGCCTCAAACAAGGTACATATGTTCTCAGAGATAGTCCTTGACATGTGGTATGAGTGGATGGATGGCGTGCATGCTCAGTTGAGTCCAACTGTTTGTGTCCCCATGAACTGTAGGACACCAGCCTCCTCTGTCCATGGAATTTTCTAGGCAAGAATACCAGAGTGGGTTGTCATTTCCTCCTCCAGGGGACTTTTCCCCACCCAGGGATTGAACCCACGTCTCTTGCACCTCCTGCACTGGTAGGCAGATTCTTTACCACTGGTGCTACCTGGGAAGCCCTGACATGAAGTAGGCGCTCAGCAAATACTTGTTGAATGAATGAATGCAGAATTGTAACATTGTGTTAAGGGGCTATAATGGAAGTGTGAAAAATGTGGAAGGAATTGACTTTGCCCTGGTGAGAGAGGGAATTTTAGGTATACATGTCTTCTAATGGTGGGGGAGGCAGGGGGTGGTTCTCTGATAGCTCAGTTGGTAAAGAACCTGCCTGCAATACAGGAGACTCCAGTTTGATTCCTGGGCTGTGAAGACCCACTGAAAAAAGGATAGGCTACCCACTCAAGGATTGTTGGGCTACCCCTGTGAATCAGCTGGTAAAGAATCCACCTGCAATGCAGGAGATGCAGGCTTAATCTCTGGGTCAGGAAGATGCCCTGGAAAAGTAAATGGCAACCCACTCCAGTATCCTTGCCTGGGAAATCCCTAGGACAGAGGAGCCTGGTGGGCTAGAGTCCACGGGGTTGCAAAGAGTTGGGCATGACTTAGTGACTAAACAACAATTATATTAGTATGCTGTTAAGTCAATGCAGTTGTGTCCGACTCTGTGTGACCCCATAGATGGCAGCCCACCAGGCTCCCCCGTCCCTGGCATTCTCCAGGCAAGAACACTGGAGTGGGTGGCCATTTCCTTCTCCAATGCATGAAAGTGAAAAGTGGAAGTGAAGTTGCTCAGTCGTGTCTGACCCTCAGCGACCCCATGGACTGCAGCCTTCCAGGCTCCTCCATCCATGGGATTTTCCAGGCAAGAGTACTGGCGTGGGTTGCCATTGCCTTCTCCCATGTTAAGCTGACTGATGACTAAATCAAGACCAGCTCTGTGTTTTGTTTTTCCCTCATGAAGGAAATGGAATCTCTGATGAGAGAACCATTATACCAAGAGTCAGATGTTTCAGTTTTTGATAACAAAAATTCCAGAGAATACTTGAAATCATTTTGTAATCTGTGGGCATATGCAAGAGTTGGAAACTATGCAGTTTCTAAATCACCTCCTTTGAAAGCCATAGAGACCAAGGTGTTACCTATTCCTCTGCCCTAACCCTGAGGTCCGAATCCGGTGGAGGAGGCCACTCAGCCTCCTTTCAGAGAAGAGAAATGGAGTGCTTTCTGCCCCCCTTACCTTGCCACATTTGTCTGCACAGGACTGAATGCCCATCCCTCCCAAACACTGACACAGTTCAAATAATCATTCATGAACCCTCAGCCTTTTGAGATGGACCATAGACCGTATGTGTACACAAAGCCTCAAATAGAAAGTTCTGGGGTAGACAGTGATTTCTTGAACAGGACACAAAAGTCAGTAACCATAAAACCTTTTGACAAGTTAGACTTCATCAAAATTAAAAAGTCTCCTTATTATAAGATTCCATTAAAATAATGAACAAACCACAAATAGGGAAAATATTCACAGCATACATGTCTGAAAATGGTATCTGAATATATTACATATTTTAAAGGAATCTTACAAATTGCTAATGAAAAGATGAACAATCTAATTTTAAAAATCAGATTGGGCAAAGGAACTGAGCAGACATCTCATAAAAGAAGATAGACAAAGTATTAATAAATACATGAGAAATACAAGGTATATTCATCTAGGTAGAATACTACTCAGTGATATTAGTAAGAAGCTAGTGATTCATGCGACAATATGGATGAATCTTAAAAGTTTTATACTGAATGAGAGAAACCAGATTCAAAAAATCTCCATTGACTATGTATGTTCTATTTATATGAAGTCTGAGAATCGATTTTAAAAATTCTATATTGATAGAAAGAGTGGCCTGGGGATGGGAGAGAGAAATTGGAAAGGGACATGAAAGAACCTTTTGATTCTGACAGTTGTGTCCTATATTTTAATGTTTGTTACATAGGTATTTGCAGGGTGAAGACTCATTGTACTGAACACCTAAGGTCTATATTTTTATTGTATGTCAGTTTCATTTCAATAAAAAATGACACACACACAAAAGTAGTAAGTTTCTCATCACAATCTTTCTAGCAAGAGTAGAAATCCAAATGAAATGGATATACTTTTCTCTTTATGGGTGAGCAAAATTGACCAAGTGAACATTCTTAATCTTCCTGAATTGTTCCTCTTGTGTAAAGTTCTCACCTGTACTGTGAAGAAGGAAGAAGGAAGAGTGTGTCCAAGGTATATGGGCATAAGCTTGTAAGGTTGTTGCTATTAGTGATGCAGAAGTGTAACTGAGCATCGCTGTGGACCAGGTGCTGCAAGGCACTCAAAGTCTATTTGCTGGAGAAATGAATTGGCAAAAGATATGGTGCTTGGGGTACTGAGTGAACATCATATACTATGCCAAGAAAAGAGGTTCAAACTTTCTTTTCCAGGAAACTGATATTCATGGCAGTTTTTAAGCAGGCAAGTGATTCCCGCCCTCCACACCCCCAAGGAGTTGACTGGCCTTGAGGAGAATTAAGCTAAAATTTGGAGAAACTGATGTCAGGGATCTTAGTGTGTGTGACATGTCTGCTGTAGAGAAGCTGATGTGCAATAAAAATGTCTGCTAAATTCTAATATTTTACCAGATTTTAATGACTAATCACAAAATGGAATTTGGACATTTGTCTCTTTTGAAATATGTTTCAAAAAATGGTGAAACTCATCTTTCACTTGACTTATTTGGTGCAATTTTACATTGTTGGTATTATATAATTATCATTCTTTGGGACAATTGCAAGTGACTTTTTGTGAAATTTGAAGTGCTAGTGGTATTTCACTGTAAAATATTTTACTTTTTTCTGTGTCTGAAGTAGAAAAGTTGTTAATTAATGTGCTTTTATATCTTCCACAATTTTGCATTGACATTATATAACATAATTCCTCCTTAAAAATGCATAAATATCCTAGTCTTAGTGAACCTGTCTGTAGACAATTTAAGAGTGAGAAAAACTAAAAAAAAAAAAAAAATTGGAGAAGGAAGTCACATTTTTTCTTTAGGGGATTATTGCTTTTGGAGATACATTTTAAAGTTTCAGCAAACACCTTTTTAGAAAATGATTTATTTAAACAAGATAACTATGCCAAGGTAAGGCTTATACCAGTAACATAGCAACTGTAGGTACACATTTAATTTTGTGAGAATGATGGCAAGAAAAATGTCTTGAGCTTGAAATGAATGCCTATTGCCAATTCAATAATGTAAAATATCTCATATGGAGAAAAACCTGGTTACGATGGTGATTTCTTATAACATTTTAATGTAAATAATATGATTTTGTCATTCATGTTTTATACAAAAAAGAACCTTAGGAGTTGTTAAAAGATTATACTGATCACTGTTAGTTGTTATATACATAACATCATTCATGTTTTATACAAAAAAGAACCTTAGGAGTTGTTAAAAGATTATACTGATCACTGTTAGTTGTTATATACATAACATTTTTAGAAATACTTCATCTAAAAAAGGGAAAAAATGAGGGAAACAGATGACTACATTATTTGACTAAAGACTTACTCATACACAATTTCACTTAAAAGGAACTGAAGGTGATGGAGGGAAAACATGTGGTTTGGCACTTGAATGTCATAAAGCAACTTTAATATACTTTATTCAGTAAAGCTTTTTGAAAAATGAAATAATTCTCAGGAAGCTAAATACTTTGTTGTTGCAAAAGGTAATTAGTTACTATAATACTAAGAATTCTCTTTGCATTTTATGAATAAATATTTAGTGCAATGGCATGTAGTATTTTTCTTTCAAAAATAATATATCTTAATAGACATTTATTAAGTTATACTGGTTCAGACCCAAGATCCCAAACCACAAAAAATTAAATAAAGCTTAATTTTGACTTTTCCTAATATAACATATCAAATCTTTTTGCTTTGCATATGTTTAAGTGTGCACTACTTGGCAGATTTTGCTGATTTCAAATTAGTATAAAACTAATAAGAAATAAGTGTAGCCATGAATTAGGTAGACTTGTGATTTTGAACGTATAGTGGTAGTTAGGTGATGTTATGATCTTAAGCAAGTTGATCTTTTTCTTTTTGTTTTAGCACTGTTAATCTTAGGATATATTATAGAGAGGGTGACTTATCCTTGTTTGCCTGGACTAATGACTTTCCCCAGGACTTGGGACTTTTGGTGCTAAAACTAAGATGCATCCATGCTGTTGCTTCAGTTGTGTCCAACTCTTCGTGACCCTACGGACTGTAACCCGCCAGGCTCCTCTGTTCATGGGATTCTCCAGGCAAGAATACTGGAGTGGGTTGCCATGCCCTCCTGCAGGGGATCTTCCCAACCCAGAGATTGAACTCATGTCTCTTTAAGCCTCCTGCATTGGCAGGTGGGTTCTTTACCACTAGCGCCACCTGGGAAGCCCCAAACGAGGGTCAGTTCTGTTCAGTTCGGTCTCTCAAAACTAGGATAGTCCCAGTAAACCAGAAACGCTGCTCTCTATATGTCCTCAGGACATCTTCAGGGATTTTGTGAGTCCAGAGTTATTTTTATAAGTGTACTAAGACATTATTCACTTCTTTGACTTTCATTCTCACTCATATGTACAGTGGAGTTTTCCAGAGACTGCAAGAGATATTTACAACAGATTAAATTAGATCAAAGAATGAACTAAGTCAGATATGAAGAGATTTGTAAAAATGTATGTCTCCTCATTAAATTTTCCTTGTTTTGAAANTTTCATTAAATGTTTTATATATATTACCATGTAATGAATTAATTTTTAAATGGATTAATAAATATTTAATAATTTTTTGTCTTAGTTTCTAATGTATTGTAATAAGTACTGAGAAACAAAACCTGCATAAATAAAGGCTCTTTAAGGATCCTCAGTAATTTTAAGGTGTATAAAGGGGTCTTGATACAAAAAAGTTTGAGATACTGATTTAGAATTTTTCTATGTTAAAGAAGGGACTTTTATTTCTGAACAATATCATACACTGAGGCTTTCAACAGACTTTGTTTACAGGACCACGGATTCTTGTCTTACTCTTCTTATCTCTCCGTGTAGTCATGCTTCTTCCCTGTGCCCTAATTTCTATAAAGGAGGATGCTGGCAGTTTACTCTAGCTTACTTTCACTTTCAATCATGATAGCTAAAGCTCAATAGGAAAGAGAAAGAGCAGCAACACTTATGGGAACACAAAGGTGTGAAACAGTTCCATCAGACTAAACATCCATTCTTTTAAGCGGAAAGAATCTTATAAGTAGTAAGAGTACTATTGTTTCTCCAAAGCTGCCTGTGTCTTGGCATTACTCCTATGAGTATATTACCTATTACTGATCTTCATGAATATAGATATATGCCACGTGACTCCACCTAGCAATTGTAGGTCAGAAAGGATTCTCGTTTTCTTCACTTTATAAGTCTGAGTTAGTGTTAATACTGAAATAATCAGAGTCATGTGACTCTAGGAGAGCTTATCCTAGTATTGCCTTCTATTGTCATGAGGACAGACTCATAGTGGACCAGTGTGGAGACCTGGCTGTGAACTTTGGAACTGGTGAATTATTGACCACATAATCCCAGAAGAATATGTTCTATGTTAAATTAACAACTGTTCAACCTAAACAGTTCAGTGCAGTTCATTCGCTCATTCATGTCCCGACTCTGCTATCCCATGGACTGCAGCACGCCAGGCTTCCCTGTCCATCACTGACTCCCAGAACTTGCTCAAACTCATGTCCATCGTTGGTGATGCCATCCAACCATCTCATCCTCTGTCATCCCCTTCTCCTTCTGCCTTCAATCTTTCCCAGCATCAGGATCTTTTCCAATGAGTCAGTTCTTTGCATCAGGTGGCCGAAGTATTGGAGTTTCAGCTTCAGCATCAGTCCTTCCGATGAATATTCAGGACTGATTTCCTATAGGATTGACTGGTTGGATCTCCTTGCAGTCCAAGGGATTCGCAAAAGTGTTCACCAGCACCACATTCAAAAGCATCAGTTCTTTGGCACTCAACTTTCTTTATGGTCCAGCTCTCACTTCCATACATGACTACTGGAAAAACCATAGCTTGGACTAGATAGACCTTTGTTGGCAAAGTAATGCCTCTTGAAAGTAATGCACTGTGATAGAAGTTGGATTATGATCATTGCCGTAAAATCCCAATATCAACTAAGGGAGATGCAGATCCATGGCTCAAAAACTATAGATCTGATAAACTTTGTGTTACAATGAATTTATGCCCAGCTTTCTTTTACAAACATTTAGTTACTTTGAGACTCTTTTAGGAAGCTAATTGATAAATCTTTGATGTTAGATGAAGTTAGTTGATACATCTTTGATATTAGATGGTCCTAGTGTTGCAGACTATCCACAGCATTCTGTTATTTCCTAAACATTAGAGCTCAGCATCTTTCCATGGCAGTAAAAATACGCCAAGAACCTAATTTTAATGTGGCTGTGCCATAATTGATTTACTTAATTCCTATTTATCGTATCCACTTGGGATGTATAAATTTAAATTCCTAGAAGTGGAACTGCTGAGTCAACAGATATATGCCTTTTTGAGAATTTTGATTTACATTGTTAATTTATCCCCAGAAAGGCTGTAATAATTCATAATTCTTAGAAATTTTAAAGAGTGTTTGTTTCTCAATAACTTTGAAAACCTGGGGATTATCTTTCTTTCAAATATTTGTCAATCATAAGATTAATGGGGGCTACCTTATAATTCTGCCTTCCATAGGACCCAATCTCAGAGTATTTGATTTAGTCAGCCTGCAGTAGAGCTCCAGAATTTGCACTTGCAGGTCCAAGGTCAGTCGAGAGAGTATCAGGTGGGGGGTTGAAAGATTTGGGTTCAAGTTCTAGTTTTGCCACTCACTGTGTAACTTCAGATGGATCATTTTAACTTCCCTGAGTTTTGGTTTTTAAATAGCATAAGGTTGTCTGAAAGACTGAATGAGTGAATGAATGTGGAATGGGCTATATTAAGTGTATATTGACACTGTTATCTTTTATGGTACCATTTAGTTAGATGTCGAAAACTTAGTTGCATAACTAAATTCTCCTGGGGAACAGAGGCTCCATTTTATTTGCAACATATGAATCTCAGGAAACAGGCCAACTTCAGTCTCTTTACTGAGTCCTTAAGGGCCATTTGAAGATCAAGATGGGCATGGATTTGAAGGCAGAGGTTTGCCATTTGCATTTGATAGTATGGATGAACGGATATTGGCTAGTTACTATTTCACTGGAATTTTACCTACCTTATTAGTCTAATCCAGCAGTTCCCAACCTTTTTAGTACCAAGGATCAGCTTCGTGGAAGACAATTTTTCCACGGAATGAGGTGAGGATGATGGTTTTGAGATGATTTATGTGCATTACATTTATTGTGCACTTCTGTTATTCTTGTAATATATAATGAAACACTTATACAATTGTCACTTGCCACTCACTGATAGAGTTTTGGATATGAGTCTGTAAGCAATTTTTAAAAATTTATTTATTTTAATCTGAGGCTAATTACTTTACAATATTGTATTGGTTTTGCCATACATCAACATGAATCCACCACAGGTATACACGTGTTCCCCATCCTGAACCTCCCTCCCTACTCCCTCCCCATACCATCCCTCTGGGTCGTACTCAAATCATCAGACATTAGATTCTCATAAGGAACATACCACGTTGATCCTGCGCATGTGCAGTTTACATAGTAGGGCTCTCTCTCCTGCGAGAATCTAATGCCACTGCTGATCTAACAGGAAGCAAAGCTCAGGCAGTAACGCAAGTGATGGAGAGCGGTTGAAAATACAGATGAAACTTTGCTCACTTAAGGAAGACCATCCATTCCGTACAAATTATGGCTTTGTTGTTGAAAGAAACAAATTTCTTTCTAATCTCTATCACATCCTTTTGATATACACATACAATCTAAAGATAAAAAAGCATTAACCAGTGGTTTTATACATATGTATATTACTTAATCAAGTTTACAATATTGAGACATATTTTAGTGACAGCCCATAACTCTAGTAAATTTTGTTATAGGATAAGATCGTGTTTGTGTGACACTGTTTCACAGACCAAAGGTGTGGGTGGAAAGATTCAGGAGGATCCAACAAATGTTGTTATTCAAGATAACAAATGCTTTAGCCTCATATTTGATACCTAGAGGTTGAGGCTTTGCAATATGGTATAGCTTTTTTCAACAAATGCTGTCTTGTTTTCTTGGGATAGCATTAGTTAAGTTTCTCAGAACAAGAACATTAAAAGATACTCAAGATATGAGATGAGTGCTGCAGAGCAAGAATAAACTTAGAGGGAAATGGAGGGAGCTAGAAAAAGTCTTCATCCACAGAGCTTGATAATGGTCATTTGCTGTTGCTGAACTTCTAGCTGGAGAGATGCTTTGGCATTTTGATGTGACTTGCAGGCAGGGTGTGGCTTTTGATCAGGAGCTGACATTAATGATCAGGGTCAGCTGTGGTTAAAGCTTGTTTTTTCCATCATAAGAAGATCATCAAGGAAAAAAGTCAGTATATTTCAATACTGTAAACTGTTTTGGGCTGTTTCCGCCATTTGGCAGCTCTATAAACGGAGTAGGGTTTCACTGAAAGAATGAGAAGTGAGCAGCGCATGTTCTTTGCTTTCCAGCTGAGATGACTGCTGTTCCAATGCACAACTAGTATTTCTGAGTGTTCATTTTAAGAATAACATTTTGTTACTTTTCCCCTGAATATATTGTAAATATAAATAAATATTCTGCAATATATAAAAAGCTTCAGTTCAGTTCAGTCGCTCAGTCGTGTCCGACTCTTTGAGACCCCATGAATTGCAGCACACCAGGCCTCCCTGTCCATCACCATCTCCCAGAGTTCACTCAGACTCATGTCCAGCAAGTCAGTGATGCCATCCAGCCATCTCATACTCTGTCATCCCCTTCTCCTGCCCCCTGTCCCTCCCAGCATCAGAGTCTTTTCCAGTGAGTCAACTTTTCACATGAGGTGGCCAAAGTACTGGAGTTTCAGCTTTAGCATCATTCCTTCCAAAGAAATCCCAGGGCTGATCTCCTTCAAAATGGACTGGTTGGATCTCCTTGCAGTCCAAGGGATCCTCAAGAGTCTTCTCCAACACCACAGTTCAAAAGCATCATTTCTTCAGTGCTCAGCTTTCTTCACAGTCCAACTCTTACATCCATACATGACCACAGGAAAAACCATAGCCTTGACTAGACGGACCTTTGTTGGCAAAGTAATGTCTCTGCTTTTGAATATGCTCTCTAGGTTGGTCATAACTTTTCTTCCAAGGAGTAAGCATCTTTTTTGTTTTTTAATTGTTATTTTTACTTTATTTTACTTTACAATACTGTATTGGTTTTGCCATACCTTGACATGAATCCACCACGGGTGTACATGCGTTCCCAAACATGAACCCCCCACCCACCTCCCTCCCCATAACATCTCTTTAGGTCATCCCCATGCACCAGCCCCAAGCATCCTGTATCCTGCATCGGACATAGACTGGCGATTCGTTTCTTACATGATAGTATACATGTTTCAATGCCATTCTCCCAAATCATCACACCCTCTCCCTCTCCCTCAGAGTCCAAAAGTCCGCTCTACACAAGTTATATATATATACTTTTGTTCAGTTGCTGAGCTGTGTCTGACTCTGCAACCCCATGGACTGCAGCACTCCAGGCCTACCTGTCCATCACCATCTCCCAGAGTTTATTCAGACTCGTGTCCACTGAGTTGGCGATGCCATCCAACCATCTCATCTCATCCTCTGTTGTCCCTTTCTCCACCCACTTTCAATCTTTCCTTGCATCAGAGTCTTTTCTAATGAGTCGGCTCTTCGCATTAGGTGGTCAAAGTATTGGAGCTTCAGCATCATTCCTTCCAATGAATTTTCAGGATTGATTTCTTTTAGAATCGATTGGTTGGATCTCATTGCAGTCCAAGGGACTCTCAAGAGTGTTCTCCAACACCACAGTTCAAAAGCATCCATTCTTCAGAGCTCAGCCTTCTTTATGGTTCAACTCTCACATCCATACACGACTACTGGAAAAACCATAGCTTTGACTAGATGGACCTTGTTAGTTACTTGTTTTAAATATGTCAGTGTATAGGTATCAATCCCAAACTTCCAATTTATCCTTCCCCTTATTGGCGGTTTTAATATGCACACTTCAAGGGAAAAATAATACTAGGTATATTTTCATGTGCTTATTTGTAATACTTATAACTTCTTTAGTGAAGTATCTATTTAGTTTTTGTAGAGTTGCCTCCTTAAAATTTAACTGGAAGATTCATTTATATATTTTGGATACACATATTTTATGTTTTTATGTGTTATAGAAATATTTTCTAAGCCTACAGCTTGTTTTTTCATGTTAAAGAGCAGAAATTTAAAATTTTGATGAAATCCAGTTTGCAATTTCTTCGTTTATAGTTCATACTTTTAGTGTCTTGTCTAAAGATACTTTGCCTAACCCAAGTGACAAGGCTAAGTCACGTCAGTCGTGTCCGACTCTGTGCGACCCCGTAAACGGCAGCCCACCAGGCTCCCCCATCCCTGGGATTCTCCAGGCAAGAACACTGGAGTGGGTTGCCATTTCCTTCTCCAATGCATGAAAGTGAAAAGTGAAAGTGAAGGCGCTCAGTCATGTCTGACCCTCAGCGACCCCATGGACTGCAGCCTACCAGGCTCCTCCGTGCATGGGATTTTCCAGGCAAGAGTACTGGAGTGGGGTGCCATTGCCTTCTCCGAACTCAAGTTACAAAGGTTTCCCCAAGTTTTCTTCTATTAATTTTATAGTTTAGCTCTTCCATTTAGGTCTATGACTTTGAGTTAATTTTTGTATATGTTGTAATTGCTCAAGATCTTTTAAAATTTATGGAAAAGACTATCATTTCTCCACTGAATTATCTTGGCAACTTTGTTAAAATACAACAGCCCACATATGTGTGGGTCTATTTCTAGGCACTCTGTTTCTATATGTCTATTCTTATGCCAAAACTCCATTCTTTTGATTACTGTACCTTCATAGTAAAACTTGAAATCAGATGTTGGGGATCCTCTAACTTTGTTGCTCTTTTTCAAAGCGTCTTATTTCCAATATATTTTACAACCTGCTTGTCGATGTCTACAGGGGAAGAAAAAAAAGCCTGCCAGATTTTGTTTGGATTTGAATTCAATATGTAGACCAATTTGGGGAGAACTGATATCTGATAATCTTGAATTTTCCTCTTCATAAATGTGATATGCCTTTATTATATACATTTGTATATATTATATACATATATTTAGATCTTCTTTAATTTCTATCAGCAGTGTTTTATAATTTTTGGCATCCAAGTTTTGCCCATCTTGTTAGATTTATCCCTAAATGTTATATGTTTTAAGCTATTATAAATGGTGTTTTAAATTTCAATTTCTGATGGTTTGTTGCTAGTATGCAGAAGGAAAATTGATTTTTGTTTTGACTGTTTATCTTGTGAACTTGCAAAATCCACTTATTAATTTCAGCTTTTTTTTCTAGATTCTTTGAGCTTCCTACAGAAAAAAGTGTTGTCTGTGATTAAAGATAGGCTTATTTCTTTCTTTTGTTTCACATTCTTGACTCATTGTGCTGGCGAAGGTCTCCAGTACAAGACTATGACAGTAAACATCCTTTCAGTCTAGCTGCTAAGTCTTGCTACTAAGTCGCTTCAGTCGTGCCTGACTCTGTGTGACCCCATAGACAGCAGACAATGAGGCTCCCCTGCCCCTGGGATTCTCCAGGCAAGAACACTGGAGTGGGTTCTCCAATGCATGAAAGTAAAAAGTGAAAGTGAAGTCGCTCAGTCGTGTCCAACTCTTAGCGACCCCACGGACTGTGGCCCACCAGGCTCCTCCGTCCATGGGATTTTCCAGGCGAGAGCACTGGAGTGGGGTGCCATTGCCTTCTCTGTTCAGTCTTAAAGTATTCAGCCTTTCATCATTAAATATGTATGAGGTTAGCTATAGTTATCTTATAGATTCCTTTTGTCAGATTGAAGAAGTTCCTGCCCATTCGTAGTTTTCTGAGTGTTTAAATCACAAAAAGAAGTTGAATTTTGCCAAATGTTTTTTTCTGCCTCTATTGAGCTTATTATGTGGGTTTTTTTTTTCCTTTTTAATTCTGTAGATAGGGTGAATTACAATGTATGGTTATTAAACCATATGAGGTATGGTTATTGAATCAACCAACATTCCTAGGATAAACCCAACTTAGTCTCTTTTAATATATCATAGGACCAACTTGGTAATTAAAAAAAAAATTTTATTGAAGGATAATTGCTTTACAGAATGTTGTTGTTTTCTGTCAAACCTCAACATGAATCAGCCAGGTACACATATAACCCCTCCCTTTTGAACCTCCCTCCCATTTCCTGCTGCATCTCACCCTTCTGGATTGATACAGTGCCCCTGTATGAGTTTCCTGAGCCATAGAGCAAATTGCTGTTGACTGTCTGTTTTACATATGGTAATGTAAGTTTCCATAGTACTCTTTCCATACATCTCACCCTCTACTCCCCTCTCCCCATGTCTATAAGTCTGTTCTCTATGTCTATTTCTACATTGCTGCCCTGTAAATAAATTCTTCCATTCTAGTACCATTTTTCTAGATTCTGTATATGTGTGTTAGATCATGATATTTATCTTTCTCTTTCTGACTCACTTCATTCTATATAACAAGCTCTAGATTCATCCACCTCATCAGAACTGACCCAAAGGCATTCTTTTTTATGACTGAGTAATATTCCATTGTGTATATGTAAAACAACTTCTTTATCCATCCATCTGTTGATGGACATCTAGGTTGCTTCCATGTTCTAGGTATTGTAAATAGAGCTGCAATGAAGAATGGGATACATGTATCTTTTTCAACCCTGGTTTCCTCAGGGTGTATGCCTAGGAGTGGGATTGCTTGTGATTGGTGGGATATGGCTGGGATATGGTGATCTTATTCCCAGTTTTTTAAGGAATCTCCATACCATCTTCCATAGTGGCTGTATCAATTTACATTCCTACCAACAGTGCAAGAGTGTTCCCTTTTTTCCACAACCCTTCAGCATTTATTGTTTAGAAACATTTTGATGATGGCCATACTGACTGGTGTGAGGTGGTATCTCATTATGGTTTTGATTTGCGTTTCTCTAATAATGAGCAATGTGAGCATCATTTCATATGTTTGTTAGCCATCTGCTTGTCTTCTTTAGAGAAATGTCTGTTTAGGTCTTTTTCCCAGTTTTTGATTGGGTTGTTTGTTTTTCTGGTATTGAGTTGTGTGAGCTGCTTGTATACTGTGGAAATTAATCCTTTGTCAGTTGTTTCATTTCCTATTATTTTCTACCATTCCGAGGGTTGTCTTTTCACCTTGCTTATAGTTACCTTGCTGTCCAAAATATTTTAAGTTTAATCAGGTCCCACTTGATTACTTTTGTTTTTATTCCCATTACTCTAGGAGGTGGGTCATAGAGGATCTTGCTTTGATTTATGTCATGAAGTGTCCTGCCTATGCTTTCCTCTAAGACTTTTATAGTTTCTGGTCTTACATTTAGGTCTTTAATCCATTTTGAGTTTATCTTTGTGTATAGGGTTAGGATGTGTTCTAATTTCTTTCTTTTACATATAGATGTCCAGTTTTCCCAGCACCATTTATTGAAGAGGCTGTCTTTGCCCCATTGTATATTCTTGGCTCCTTTGTCGAAAATAAGGTACCCATAGGTGCATGGGCTTATTTCTGGGCTTTCTGTCTCATTCCATTGGTCTATATTTCTGTTTTTATTCCAGTATCATACTGTCCTGATGACTGTAGCTTGGTAGTATTATCTGAAGTCAGGAAGGTTGATTCCTCCAGCTCTATTCTTCTTTCTCAAGACTGCTTTGGCTATTTGGGGTCTCTTGTGTTTCCATTTGAATTGTGAAATTTTTTGTTCTAGTCCTGTGAAAAATGCCACTGGTAATTTGATAGGGATTGCATTGAACTGTCTTGGGTAGTATAGTCAGTTTCAAAAAATTGATTCTTCCTACCCAGAAACATGGATTATCTCTCCATCTGTTTATGTCATCTTTTATTTCTTTCATCAGTGTCTTATAATTTTCTGGGTACAGTTCTTTTTCTCCTTCAGTTCAGTTCAGTTGCTCAGTCGTGTCCAACTCTTTCTGACCCCATTAACTGCAGCACTCCAGACATCCCTGTCCATCACCAACTCCCAGAGTTCACTCAAACTCATGTTCATCGAGTTGGTGATGCCATCCAGCCATATCATCGTCTGTCGTCCCCTTCTTCTCCTGCCCCCAATCCCTCCCAGCATCAAAGTCTTTTCCAATG
>SJYQ01006682.1:221048-293641 GCA_006410935.1 Redunca redunca | reverse complement strand
AACAAGTGTGTGTGGTGGGAGTGGTGTAGGGGGGCGGCAGAGGGGAGGAGGGGGACTTCCCCAGTGGTCCAGTGGTTAAGAATTCACCTTCCAATGCAGAGCACATGGATTCAATCCCTGGTAGCAGAACTAAGATCCCACATGCCACCCCGTGGGCCACAAAAGCTAGAGGCGCCCACAGGCCACAACTAAGACCGGTGCAGCCAAATCAAAATTTGTGCGACACTCCCTTGTTTTGTCACTAACAGAAGGATTGAAATTTAAAATGTTTGAGTATCTCTATAAACAATTATTTCTGCTATGTGTGTAGGCTAAGTCACTTCAGTTGTGCCCAACTCTTTTCAACCCTGGTGGACTATAGCACACCAGGCTCCTTTGTCCATGGGATTCTCCAGGCAACAATACTGGAGTGGGTTGCCATGCCCTCTTCCAGGGGATCTTGCCGCCCCGGGATCAAGCCCACATCTCTCATGTCTCCTGCATTGACAGGAAGGTTTTTTTTACCACGAGCGACACCTGGGAAGCCCCAAAGTGTCTTCAAATACTGCCAAATGTCTCCCGGGAGGGCAAAGTCACCCCAGTTGAGAACCATTGTCCTGGGTGAACCACTTAACTTCCAAGAACTTCCTCCTCTACGTAATATTGCCAATAACAGTATTTACCTGGTATATCTTCACTATGTACCATATCTACCCATATAACAGCATGCACCTGCATGTTAAACTGTGTGTTAACATGTGTGTTGTGCTTGGAATAAGGCCTGGTATAAAGGGACAGCTGTCAGATGATTGTAATTAGTATCATTATGTTGTTATTATATGTAATTAGAGGCACACCCTTAGTGCTTAGAAGCTACTTTAACGCCTCTCAGCCATCTTGAATAAGTTCCTGTCTCCAAGCCTGTTTCCTTATGTGCAAGACTCTGTTATTCTTTCTTGAGCATCCCCAGGGATTCCCCTCATGGCTCAGTAGATAAAGAATCCATCTGCAATGCAGGAGACCCGGGTTCGATCCCTGGGTCGGAAAGATCCCCTGGAGAAGAGAATTGCCACCCACTCCAGTATTCTTGCCTGGGGAATCCCACGGACAGAGGAGGCTGGTGGGCTACAGTTCATGAAGTCACATACAGGCGGACATGACCTACCTTTGTTAGTCAAACGGATTGTTTAACTATTAAAATATTCCACCCAGGTTGGTGAATATCGACCGCCAAGCCTCCTCCTCTCTTCTGCACCTTCTCAAGACTTCCTCACCACCTCCCATAATCAAAGGAACACACAGGGTGCTTCTGAGGCCCCGCTCCAGTGCTCAGCAATGCCTGGGCTGCTATTAAAAAATGCAGATGTCATCTTAGTCCTGCTGTGGCAGCCTTGCTACTTGCCAACCATCCCCTTTCCTCGCTAAGAGAACCACACACACACTGTATATATATAATTTTTATTTATTATTTATTTATTTTTGGCTGCACTGGATCTTCGTTGCTGTGCTCCAGCTTTCTCTAGTCACGGCGAATTCAGTCCACTCTCTGGGCACGGTGCACGGGCTTCTCACTGCAGTGACTTCTCTTGTTATGCAGCTCGGGCTCTGGGGTGTGCAGGTTTCCCTAGTAGCGGCTCGTCTCTTACTGGGATTTTTCTGCCTGTGGGATTTTCCTAGATCAGGGATCAAACCAATGTCCCCTGTATTGCAAGGCAGATTCTTTTAACCAGTGAACCACCAGGGAAGCCCAGAACTGCAATTGTTAAAAATACTTATTTTTATTTCTTTGACTGCACCTGGTCTCAGTTGTGGCGTGGAGGATCTTCGATCTTTGTAGCAGCATGCAGGATCTTTAGTTGGGGCATGAGAACTCTTAGTTGCACCCTGTGGGATTTAGTTCCCCAACCAGGGATGGAACCTGGGCCCTCTGCACTGGGAGAGCAGGATGTTAGCCCACTGGACCACCAGGAAAGTCCCCACGAAATATTTTTAGATGCAGCCACGGGCCAGCCTCAGGAGGCAGACATATTTCTCTTTGTTGGATACTGACTCCTGCAGGAAGGTGGCCATGTGGCCCCGTTCTCCACAGGAGAACCCCCCTCCATTCCCATTCCTTCCTGCCTCTGTGTGTAGTTATAAGACCTGCAACTGAGGCCACCACCTTGAAGGATAAAAGCCAATGTACTGAGGATGGTGAAGGGGAAGGAGAGACAGCCAGGCTCCTTGAGGACATAATTAAATTACTGCACCCACCCTGGGGCTGGTGAGAGCAGGGGACAGGCACTCACTGGCAGCAAGCAGCAGAGCGGTCCCAGAAGCTGGATCGGAGGGGCTGTTCTCCCCCAGGTGTCATTTCCACGGTGCCTCGGATCCTGGCCATCCTCTGCTGGAGTAGAGGCCACCCAGCAGCCTATTTGCCCCTGCTCCATGCTTGCATACCCTGGCTGCCCTCAGTGCCTGTCCCTGCCAGTTTTCCATGCTGGGTCAGCAGACTTGAACTTTTCCCTAACCCAGCATAGCCATCCCTGGAGGGATCCCCAGGGGTCCCACCTCCCCGTGGTCGCCCCAGTCATCAGCATCTCCCCCGCTCCAGTCACCTGAGCCATCTCTGACTGCCCCGTGGTCAGCCCAGCCCGAGGTCCCCAACTTCTCCAGGGCAGTAATAAGCCCAAAACAAGTTTCAAAAAGGTAGAACCCAGAATAGTGGTTTGCAAATTTCTTGCCATGACTTATTGACAAGTCATAATTAGCACTTTGTTTTTAAATGGAATACAATAAAAAATTGATTTTTCCAGAGTACACAACATATTGGTTGTTGTTCAGTCACCAAGTCATGTCCGACTTGGCATATAGTAAGGGTAAATAGCTGCAAGAAATTCTGTTTACTGATTGCTATGGAAAATGTATTTCACACTCAGATTGTGGTTACAACATTTGGAAGGATATTGTGCCTTGAAGTCCACAGCACATGCCTGGAAAGAATTAATATCAGGCCCCTCTAAACCTTTTGCTCAGGCCATTCTTGGGAAAAGTTCCTTTTGTTTAACTAGACACTCAAATCGGAGACCCTGGCCTCATTCTGGATTCCTCTCTCTCTTGTCTCTCCACCCAGCCCAACAGAAAATCCTGTTTCTTCCCTTCAAAATACATGTAGAGTAGAGTAGAAACTAGTATTATTTTGTAAAGCAAGTATACTCCAATAAAATTTTTAATAATAGTAATAAATACATACATTTACCATTTAAATTGATGTTTTCGAACTGTGGTGCTGGAGAAGACTCTTGAGAGTTCTTTGGACAGCAAGGAGATCAAACCAGTCAACTCTAAAGGAAATCAACTCTGAATATTCACTGGAAGAACTGATGCTGAAGCTGAAGCTCCAGTACTTTGGCCTCCTGATGTAATGAGCCAACTCATTAGAAAAGATCCTGATGCTGGAAAAAATTGAGGGTAGGAGGAGAAGGGGACGACAGAGGAGAGATGGTTGGATAGCATGACCAACTCAATGGACATGAGTCTGAGCAAACTCTGGGAGATAGTGAAGGATAGAGAAGCCTGGCGTGCTACAGTACATGGGGTCACAAAGGGTCAGACAAGACTTAGTGATGGAACAACAACCATCTCAAACACACTTGAGATGATTAATTTTAAAATATATATATGCAGAATCAGCCCCACCTCTGCCACCACCTTGCTCTAGTCCTGGGCAGGATTGCCTCTTACCTTGATTATGATTCATCTAGTTTGGAGACAGCAAGATCCAGGAAGGCACTCCGCACATAGTAGGTGCTGCAGGCTGGAGGTGCTCGTGTCTGGGCTGACTGAACCACCTCCTCACCCCTACTCAGTGAGGGTGGAAGGAGCAGGGCTGGGCTTTGAGGTTGCTTGGCCAGCATCCTTCCACTGTCCCCCTCCACCATCACCGCCCACAAGAGCCTGTTCTCTGATCTTCCTCCCTGTTGGCCCTTTGCATCCCCCTCCAATTTAAGCTCAGAGAATTCCTTGGCAGTCCGGTGGTTAGGACTCAGCACTTTCACTGGCCATTGCCCAAACTCACTCCCTGGTCCCAGAGTTAAGATTCTGCAAGCCACGTGGCATGACCAGAAAAAAAAAGAAAAAAGAACACATAGGAAAAAGAATCTGAGTCCAGCTGCTCCCTCCACACCCAGGCTGGATAATTCCAGGTTGGTTGCACCCTCCCCACATTCCCATCCTATAGACAGGAGAGTTGATCTATCCCAGGGATAGTCTCCAAATTCCTGATCCCTGATCCCCGGGGAACCTTAAGACATCCTTGTTCATCTCTGCGTCACAACCCTGACTTCAGCCTGGCCAGGAGCGGAGCCAGGCAAAGGGATGCTGAGTGATTCCATTAACACTGGACATCATTTGACTCCCTCCAGGGGCTGTGGCCAGGCCTAACAGCAAGACTCAGGAAAGAATGCAGAATAGACAGCTGGGCAGTAGACAGACCAGCTGATGCCAATCCAAGCTGTAAGCAACCCTGGGTAGCCTTGCAGACTTCCTCTGATTTCACTGGCTGTAAACTGGTACTCATGCAAGGGAACAGTACACCCTGACCTGGGACACAAGCCAGGGGACCAGAACTTGGGAGCCTGTGAAGCCGCTTTGTTTTGGTAACAATTTAAAAAGGACCCTGTGGATTTTTTCATAACCAATAAGTCAGAGCTCTTGTTCTTGTTCCAGCCCCAAATTTCTGGCTACGAATCAATCTTACCACACTAATAAAATTTTCCTTAAGAATGTTTTTTAATGCCCAGTTGTAAGAAGGCTTACAATTACATAGAGAAAGCCAATGGAACCCACAGAATTAATACTTTCATGTTATGTTTGAGAATCATCTGGGATATTCAGTATTTAATATATTTGAAATGTTTAAGAGAATTTGGCATAAAAATGGGACAAACGTGTCCTGTAAATGTCAGTCTTCCAACGTAACATGTATAATTGAGTAATTCATTATTTTAGACCTGCAATTTTTCACTGAAATGTGAAAGGGCATTTTTCAAAGTGAGTAAATGGTACTAGAATATTTAAAATATCTTGATATGCTTGTAATTTATTATACGAGTTAAGAACCTGGGGAGGTTGTGCTTTTTAGAAGCTTCTGTTGAGTAGTCAAAGAAAATTGAGATGTGTTAAAATGTGTGAAAGCAGAGCACTTAAGGAAATTTAATTAACTCAAATTCTAAATAGGATGTGAAGCTGTTGTAACTGGACTTAACTGAACATTAATCAAAGACCTCCCTGAAAGTGCCCATTAAAATGACTGGATTTAAATAAGGATCTACTGTAGAGCACAGGGACCTCTATTCAATACTCTGTAAATACCTATGTGGGAAAAGAATCCTAAACAAGAGTGGATATATGTATATGTATAACTGATTCACTTTGCTGTATACCTGAAACTAACACAACATTGTAAATCAACTATACTCCAAAAAATGTTTAAATAAATTAAAAAAAAATTTAATGCATTTATAAATAGAATAATATTTGGAAGTAAATGTTTGAAGCTAAAGAGGACTATGTTTTTATTTGGTAGCATTAATGTATTGAAGATTAACTTAAAACATGAAGTAATTGATCTTTTCCATCCACAAACGTCTTCCCAGTGACACCAGAACACTTCTGGACCCTCTGCCCTCTGCTGGTAAGAAGCCAGCCCACCTCACTGGTTGTCGTTGTTTTCGTTGCCCGGTCGTGTCTGACTCTGTGACCCCATAGACTGCAGCCCACCAGGCTCTTCTGTCCGTGGGATTTCCAGGGCAAGAATACTGGGAGTGGGTTGCCATGTCCTTCTACATGGCCCCTCACTGGTGTAAGTTACTAATTTTCACTTAGAGAAATGGTGCAAGACACAGCTACTTTGTCCCCCAATCCACCTCCCTTTGGTCCACAGGAAGCCCCTGAGATGACCTCCAGTGACCCTCAGCTCCGAGTGTTTATCCTCTGCACAGTCCCCCTCCTCTGGGCGTGTGCACTGGATTTAAGTGGCTCACTTCGAACAAACAGGAAATGGCCAAAGTAGTGAGATGTCACTTCTGAGATCAGGCTACAAAAGGGCTATAACTTTTCTCTTGCTTGCCCTCTCTGCCTCTCTCACTTGCTTTCTTTCTTTTTTCTTAATTAATTAATTTTTAGTTTTGGCTTCAGTGGGTCTTCACTGCTGCACATGCAGGCTTTCTCTGCTTGCAGAGAGCAGAGGCTACTGTCTAGTTGCACTATGCAAGCTTCTCATGGCAGTTTCTCCTGTCGCAGAGCATGGGTTCTAGGTTTCCAGGCCTCGGTAGCTGTGCGAGCTCAGTAATTCCAGCACACAGGCTTAGTTGTTCCATGGCATGAGTGATCCTTCCAGACTAGGGATTGAACCCATGTCTCCTGCATTGGAAGGGAGATTTTTAGTCACCAGACCACCGGTGAAGTCTCTCTCACTTGCTCTCTTGCTCAGAGAGAAGCCACACTCTGAGCCACCCTGCAGAGAGGCACAGATGGCAAGGAACTGACCGATAACCAGTGAGGACCTGGGACCTGCCAACAAGCGTGCCAGAACTCTTGGAAAAGTGTCTTGCCCCTGTTGCTTTGAAATGACTGTAGCCTTGGCCAACAGCTTACTTGTAGTTTGGGAAGAGACTCTGACCCAGAGGGATTGATTCCTGACCTTGGAAAACATAAGATAAAAAGTGTTCGTTGTTTGAAATCACTAAGTGTTTAGGGGGTCTTCACAGACGGCACTGGTGGTAAAGAACCCGTCTGCCAGTGCAGGAGACAAAAGAGACTCAGCTTCAATTCCTGGGTCGGGAAGATGCCCTGGAGGAGGGCATGGCAACCCACTCCAGAGAGAACCCCATGGACAGAAGAGCCTGGTGGGCTACTGTCCAAAGGGTTGCAAAGAGTCGGACACGGCTGAAGTGACAGCATGCACGCATAAGTGTTGTAGGGGAGTGATTTGTTTTATGGCAGTGGCTAACTAATACAATAGTAATAGTATCTTATTGGGCATAAGATCCTGCAGATAGAAAACCTACATTTCCCATCCTCCCATGCAGCCAGGCATGGTCTTGTGCGGTATGGTAGTCGTGATGAGCCATCTGACCACAAAGACAAGACCAGCACCTAGGAGGAACCAAGATCCCTGAATAACTTCATGCAGCAGAGTTGTTTTATAAACCTGGAGAGAAAGAGGAAGAGAAAAATAAACTTCGAACTCAGATCTCTGTTTGACAGATAAATCTCTGCTTTTCCCAAACCCCCTTTTAATCAACATTCTCTCTCTTATTAGCCTCATTTTCATCAATGATGAAATGAAGACCGTATAGTTTGGCGTGCTTTGTATGAATTTTCAGTGTTTTCCCCAAAACATTACAACTGTTAATAAATACATATTTTTTCGTATAAGTCATAAGGCAACCCCCTACCAGCCCATGTGCCATCAATCATGTAAGTGCTGCTCTTCTGCTTCTTTGCCCCAGGGAAGTATTGCTTGCGAAGGCTGTAGTCATACATTTCTTTTCAAAATCTCTTCTCCTGCACCAGCTATCCTCTGGCAACCCATGGTCTCCTGGTGGCTCAGCTGGCCAGCTTGACAAAAACTACGGGCTGTCTTTCTTCCTAAGCATGGATCTTCAAAGGTGATCCCGATTACAGACACTGGATACTTGGCAAACACTGCCTTAGAGAAAATCACACACAGTTATTCCCAGCAAGTCTGACTTGTGTAGGCGTACCTGAGCCTGAGACTTTCAGAGGTTCCCCATCGTGCACCTGGCACCGACAGGTGACCCTGCAGGACTTAGATCTCTGATTCAGCAGGGCTTCTCCTGCTGAGTGGGCCAGCTTCATAAAATAATGGCAGGAGGAGTTTGTGAAGAGGCCAACACATGAAGAACAAGGTACAAAATTCAGTGTGCGAAGCCCTAGGAAACCTCTGTCCAGGGAAGGGGGTGCCTGGGGTAGCCACGGTTCTCACGCTCTCGGGTGGATCAGCCCAGGATGACGGTGGTGGGCTCCGGGGTCAGAGCTCTTCTCATCCCTTCCCTGTGTTGTCTTTGCCTGCATCTTCAGGACAGCAGTGGTACCTGCCTCTGAGGGTTGGAGAAGGATTAGATGAGATAACATCCCCAAAGCACTTAGCCCAGCACCTGGCATGGAAGAGCCATCACTACAGAACATTATTTTGTAATACCTATTAGGATGACGACTTCTTGTTTAGTCGCTAAGTCGCGTCTGACTTTTTGTGACCCCATGGACTGTAGCCCACCAGGCCTCCTCGTCCAGGGCTTTTTCGTAGGCAAAAATACTGGAGAGGGTTGCTATTTCCTTCTCTAGGAGATCTCCCCAACCCAGGGATCGAACCTGTGTCTCCTACATCGGCAGGTGGTATCCTCACTGCTAAGCCATCAGGGAAGTCCAGATGATGACGACTCTTGAAATAACAAGAACCATGATTGGTCCTCTGCATTACCACTGCTGCAGGGCACATGGGTTTGATGCCTGGTCAGGGAACTAAGATCCCACATGCACTGAGGCACAGTCGAAAAAGAAGAAAATAGAACCATGGGTGAAGCCGAGCCACAGTGTTTTGCATCCAGAGCCTGAATCTGAAGCTGGACCCTGCAGAGAAGATGCGCAAGGATGTGACCTCCTCCACACGGAACTTCCTCATCCACATGGCCCTGCCGAGGGTCACTCCTTTTATCTTAGAGAAACCGGACAGCCTAAGAAGAGCAGGCATCACCTGTCGATGCGTGATGTGAAAACCCTGGTCATAGTTTCTATTCCTGTCTGCAAATGAATAGGCCCAGAAAGATGTCAGAGACTCTTTGAATGGACACGAAAATTCTCCTTATTAAGAACAAGTTTGGCTCAGGTAACTGACCTTTATAGCTGAAAGAAAAGACTATTTGGAAAGTATGAAAAGATTTTTTTAGATCTGAGTACACTGTCATGCATGTGATATTCAGCCTCGGAATGGTGGTGTAATTGTAGATAATGTTCAAGTCCTTTTTGTAGCAAGTATTAATTGTAAGAGAATTATGCCTGTGGAAAAAAATTATTTAATAAAGTTAAATAAATAAAAGAACCATGGTTTGTGGTCGGTTAAATTTGGCCCCCAAATGACCTAGGTCCTCGCCCCTGGAACATGTAAATACTCCCTCATATTGCAAAAGAGACTTTACATGGTTTAAAAAATTTTTTATTTATTTGGCTGCACTGGGTCTTAGTTGTAGCAGGCGAACTCTTAGGTGCAGCATATGAGACCCAGTTCAAACTTGGGCCCCCGGCATTGGGAGCTTAGAGTCTTGGCCACTGAACCATCAGGGAAATCCTAGAGGGTCCTGAGATGGGGAGATTCTCCTAGATTGTGCAAGTGGGACTGAGCAATTAAAACTCACAGCAGATCTATTAGGACTCTTCTTTTTCTCCCATTGTCTTCGCAAATGCCCTGCTCTTTTCCTCCAGGTCGGGGTGAGGGGTTGGGGATGGCGGGGCTGGGGAGGAATGGGAGGTGGGGTGGGAACACCTCTCACATGACGATCTTATGACCTACTTCAGGGAAGAAGGGCAAAGAAAGGAGGAGGTCAGAGTGATTTCCCTACTTCTGCCGTTTTCAAACTCCCTCAGCTTAAAATAATCAGAGTGCCAATGGGCCACATCTGAGGGCTGCATGTCCTGAACCGCATCATTTGCAACTTGCCTTTTCTTCCAGAGGTTTTCCTCCATCTGAGTGTGTTTTCACTGGAGCTCTCTGCCCTCCAGCTCGGCACACCATCGCTGAGCAGATGCGCTTCTAGTTTATTAACTGGTGCCGTAACCACCATCAGTCACTAAGATGAGACTGGCCAGCTCTGTTTTCGAAATTTCTTTTCTATCTAACTGTTTTGAATTTTCTGCAGGGCCAGGCTCTGGACTGAGTGCTTTGAAAGGATTATCTCAGGAGCTGCCACCGCAAATGCCCACAGGGCCAGGCAGGTAATGTGACAGGTGATGGGCCCAGGCATATCAGAATGCGGGTGGGGGACGGTGTAGCCTACAGAGAAGCCTCTCTTCCAGTCACTCCCTGCCATGCGAGTGTGTGGGCCAGGGCACTTCCAAAAGAAGCTGGAAAATTAGACTTTTATGTGATGTCACCCCTGGAGCTTTCAGTGTTTGTAGCCAATGCTTCATTTAAAAAACACAGCATATGACCAGTAACCGCAGGCAAGTGGGAAAAGGTTGATGAACAGAAAAACCATGGAAAAGAAACACGAGCAATTCTTAAACAGAAGCAAAGAAGATCCACTTCCTCACCAGAAGAGAAACGCAAAGTAAGACTGGGCGAGTTACCATTTGTCATGTCTTAGGAAAAGATTGAAAACATTTGATAAGACACCAAACTAGAAAACATGTAGCAGCTTGTCGTTTCAGGTCTTAATGGTTGATGAGGATAAAAGCTGGGGTTAGGGACTTCCGTGGCAGTCCAGTGGTTAAGATTCCCCGCTTCTAATGCAGGGGGAAGGGGTTTGATCCCTGCTTGGGGAACTGAGATCCCACATGCCTGCCATGCAGTGTGGCAGAAAAAATAAATTCTGAGATTGTATAACACTGTATGACTACTAGGATAGCCATAATAATGGTAAAAATGGAGAATAAGTGTTGGCAAGGACGTGGTGAAATTGGAACCCTCATACGTTGCTAGTAGGAATGTAAAATGGTGCAGATGCCATGGGAAACTGTCCAGTTGGTTATCAAAAAGTGAAACAGAATTATCATAATCACATGTGCAATTCCTCTCCTAGGTATGTATCCATAAAGAATTGGAAACAGGAACTCAAGGAGAGACCTGTAGGTGAACATTCATAGCAGCTTTATCTACAGTAGCCAAAGGGCAGGCACACACCAAACATCTCTGATGAAGGGATAAATAAAATACAGTACATCCACACAGAGGAATACTCTTCAGCCATCAAAAGGAATGAGGCTCAGATGTATGCTACCATGTGGATGAACCTTGGAAGCATTATGCAAAGTGAAGTAAGCCAGACACGAAAGAAAAAATACCATATGATTCCACTAATATGAAATATCTAGAACTGGCAATTCATAGAGAAAGTAAAATAGATGTTAGCGGGGGCTGAAGGGAGGAAGGAATAGGAATTATTGCTTAATGGATACAGGGTTTCTGTTCGAAGTGATGAAATATTTGGGAAATAGAGAAAGGTGATGTTTGCAAGATACTATGAAGGCAACCAGTGCTGCAGCAGCATACACTTAAAAAGGACTAAATTGGCACATTTTCTGTTATATATTTTTTACCTCGGTTAAAAAAAATAGCTGGAGTTTTATTGAACCATACTGACTTTGGATTTAACTGAGTAGAAACAAATCCTGCTCCGGGACTGCCCTGGTGGTCCAGTGGCTGAGACTCCGCATTCCCAGAGCAGGAAGTCCGGGTTTGATCCCTGATCAGGAAACTAGATCCTACATGCAGCAACTAAGAATTTGCATGCTGAAACTAAAGATCCCCCATGCTGCAAGAAGATCGACAATCCTGCATGCCACCACCAACACCCAATGCAGTCAAATAAATATTTTTAAAAGAAACAGGTCCTGCTTGTTAGGTAAAAAAAACAAACAAACAAACAAAAAAACGACCAGGACACCAAAAGAGGCTTTTTAATGGCGAAGCGCTCCCGTGCGCGATTCCCGGACCCGAGCGAAGCAGGTCGAGGAAGTCCGCGCCCGGACCGTGTTGCTGGGGCTGCTGCTAAGTCACTTCAGTCGTGTCTGACTCTGTGCGACCCCATAGACGGCAGCCCACCAGACTCCCCCAACCCTGGGATTCTCCAGGTAAGAACACTGGAGTGGGTTGCCGTTTCCTTCTCCAATGCATGAAAGTGAAAAGTGAAAGGGAAGTCGCTCAGTCGTGTCCGACTCTTCGCGACCCCATGGACCACAGCCTACCAGGCTCCTCTGTCCATGGGATTTTCCAGGCAAGAGTACTGGAGTGGCGTGCCATCGCCTTCTCCGTGGACCGTGTTAGAGGCGGCTTATATACGTTCCTTGCGAGGGATGGTCACGTTAATGGACGGGGGTTCGGATAGGTCGCCGGACCGAGGCGTCGCGGGCTGATAGGTCCTTCTACGAGGCTGGGGTGGGGCGGCTTTAGCTGGCGAAGTGTGCTGTCATTGGTCCCCGGGATCTGGGAGACTCCTTCTGTTAGGGACTTACCCCGCTGGCGGGGGCGAGAAGGGGTGGCCCATCATGGCCCCAGGGTCCGGCCTTACACTGCTCAGAACAAAAAGTGCCAGCCTATACGATGTGAGAAGATGCTCAGAACATATGTGATGGGAGGGGGCAGGGATCATGCCCACTGGGGTCGCAAATAAAGCCTTTCTATGTGTTCAAAGCTGATCCCCTGGACAGTTCCTGGGGAACGACCACATTGGTGGGCTGCCGTGATGGGTGCTCCCCCATCTCAACACTGATCCTGAATCATTGGCTAGCTCCAAACTGGCTCCACCTCCACCCAAAAGCTTGGCAACTCTGAGCCAGTAACCCTGACTCTTCCCATTGGGCAAATAAAATCATACTTCCAACAGGAAAGAAGAATACACATTGGAACAGCCATCGTAAAGAAACAACAAATTCAAACCCGCGGTGTCAGCACGTTGGTGACACGAGTCAGTACAAGTCATCAGTTTCATAATCATTATAATATCACATGATTGCCTCGTCTATCCATTAAGGTACTTACAACATTTACAAGGATCTGATATTAGATTTGTGAAGGGCTTAAGTGATAGCATTTGAAAGGACTGTTTAATGGGTTAGGGAAATCTGATATAGAAGAATAACTGCTTAGTGATTTTATCAAAGAACAAAGATTAGTTAGTATTCCTATTCACACACAAGCCCCATGGCTGTTGGCAAATCCAGCAGCGTGGAAAAATGGTTGTTTGCATACATTGCTGAGCAACGGGTAATTCTGAAGTAACTAGGAAAATTTTATGCATGTACCATTTTGTAAAGTATTGCATTTTTTATTGAGACAGAATTCACATAACAAAACAATTTATCATATTAAATTGTGTGACTCTCTGGTTTCTAGTATGTACACAATACTGTTCAACCATCACCCATTATCTGATTCAAGAACCTTAACATCTCTCCTTTCTCTGCAGTTCCCTCAGGGGTGTGTGTGTGTATTGCTTCAGTCATGTCCGACTCTTTGCAACCCCATGGACTGTAGCCCACCAGGTATTCTTTGCAATCCCATAGACTGTAGCCCACCAGGCTCCTCTTTCCACAGGACTCTCTAGGCAAGAATACTGGAGAGGGTTGCCACTTCCTACTCCAGGGGATCTTCCAACCCAGGGATCGAACCCACGTCTCTTACGTCTCCTGCATTGGCAGGCAGATTCTTTACCACTAATGCCACCTGGGAGGCCCCCCATGGCAACCACTAGTCTACTTTGTGCTCTGTAGATTTGCCTGTTCTGGTCATTCCTAAATAAATGGGATTAGTATGGCATGTGGCTTTCTGTCCTGGGTCCTTTAACTTATCATAATTATTTCAAGTTTCATCCTGGTGGTAACATGTATTCGTACTTCGTTTCTTTTTCTGGCTCAATAACCCTGTTTCAAGAATTTCATTGCAGGACTTCCCTGGTGGTCCAGTGGTTAAGACTCAGCATTCCAAATGCAGGGGGCGCAGGTTCAGTCCCTGGTCAGGGAACTAAGATCCTGCATGCTGCACAGAGAGGCCAATAAAAATAATAATATAATTCCATTGCATCGAAATATCACATTATGTTAATCTATTCATTCATTAATGGACACTTGGGTTGTTTCTGTCTTTTGGCTGTTATGAATAATCTTGCTATGAACACTTGTGCACAGGTATTTGTGTGGACATATGTTTTCCTTTCTCTATGGTGTATACCTCAGAGTGGAACTGAGGGTTATACGAGAACACTATGTTCAACTTTTTGAGGACCTTTTCCAGACTGGTGTAGTTCAAAGCAGCCACACCATTTTATATTTTCACCAGCAGCAATGTATGAGGGTTCCAATTTACCCACACACTCAGCAACACTTACCATTGTTCCTTTTTAAAATTACAACCAAGGGACTTCTCTGGAAGTCCAGAGGTTAAGACTTCAAGCTTCCACTACAGGGGGTGCCACAGTTTCAGGTAGTGGAACTACCGGGGATCCCACCACACGGCACAGCCAAAAAATAAAAAAATAAACTTAAAAAATTTTAAAGTAAAATCACAACCATGCACGTCTTGTGACTGAGTCACTTTTAGAAATATATACTCTGATGACACACATTGTACATGGCAGCACTATTAGAAATACTCTTTTTTTTCTATCAGTAAAGGACAAGAGAAAAGCATCAGGTACCTTCACACAAAAATAAATAAGTAAATAAGGATGGGAATTCTCCAGTGGTCCAGTAGTTAGGACTCTGACTGTCACTGCCAAGGGCACAGGCCCCTTCTTTGGCTGGGGAATTAAGCTCCCACAAGACAAATGGCCAATTAAAAAAAATTTTTTTAAGGAAATTCTCTATGTAATGATATGGAAAGATAATAAAAAATATACTAAATGAGAGGAGGTGGGGAGAAGGGATACATTGGGAGTTTGGGACTAGCAGATGCAAACTGTATATAGGATGGATAGATAACAAGGTCCTATTTTGATAGCACAGGGAACTATATTCAAAATCCTATAATAAACCTTATTAGAAGAGAATTGTTAAAATATATATGATAAAAGCAAAGTGTCAAACAGGGAGCATATGGTATGTTATTGTTCATTTGATGAGACAGAGTGTGTGAGTGTGTTTGTGTGTGTGTGTATGAAATTCCTTGTCCATGTATAGAAAAATCTCTGCAAGAACATATCTGAATCAAGTGGATAACTGGGATGGCTGAAGGGAATGGTAGAAGAGAGATTAGCACTGGAAACATTTTTATACTTTTAAATTCTTATACCAAGTAAATATATTATCCTATTCAAAATAAATTACCCTATAGGATAATTATCCTATTCAATGAGAACACTTTAAAACACTGAAAACTAAACAAAACATATGCAGGCCTGATAGAAAATGGAGGCAGTCTAGAGGTAGGTTAGGGGGAGGGAAGAGAGGCTCAAGAGGAAGGGGATTTATGTATAACTATGGCATCTTATGGCATATACATATAATAGATTATGTATAATATATTTGCATTATACATGGCAGACAGACATCATCACAACATTGTAAAGCAATTTTCCTTCAATTAAAAAATAAATTTTTTTAAAAAGTAAAGAAAATGGAGGCAAGACTTCCCTGATTCCCAGTGGTTAAGACTCTGCACTTTCACTATAAGAGGCACGGGTTCAATCCCTGGTTGGGGACCTAAGACTCTGCTGCATGACACAGCCCAAAAACTAAAAAAGAAAGAAACTGGAATTTGACCCACACCCCAAGGAAACTGACAGCACGGGGAGACAACAGAGCGAGCTGCCCTGGGTCACTCAGGAATCACTGTTGTCACCAGGAAATAAAGTCTGACCCAAAGCCCACCCTCTTAGCACCTTAGAGGGTATGATACACTCCCACGTGCTCAAAGTAATAGAACAAAAAGGGAAATCGGCTGACAACGTGCAGGCATGGGGAAGGAGACTAGATTTGTTTCCTTTTGCTGCTATAGCAAATCACCATAAACTCAATGGCTTAACACAGCAAAAGTTGTGCTTTTACGGTTCTAGAGGTTAGAAGTCCACAATCAGTTAGGTCGATAGTCAAGGGGGCTCAGGGCTGTTTGCTTTAGAAGATTCTGAGTGGGAGACTATGTCCTTGCCTTTTGCAGCTTCCAGTTGGCTTGTGGCCCCCTCCTCCACCTTCAAAGCCCATCACTAGCATCTCTGCTTCTGTTATCACATTGCCCTCCCTCCGACGGACTGCTCCTGTCTCCTTTCTATCAGGAATACTGAGATTGTATTCAGGCTGGTCTCAGCATCCCAAGATCCTTAACTCAATCACAACCACATAATATTTTTCGCTGTGTTAGGCAACATTCATTTTGCCAACAAAACTCAGTCTAGTCAAAGCTATGGTGTTTTCAGTGGTCATGAACGGATGTTGAGAGTTGGAATATAAAGGAGGCTGAGCGCCGAAAAATTGATGATTTTGGACTATGGTACTGGAGAAGACTTTTGACAGTTCCTTGGAATGCAAGGAGATCAAGCCAGTAAGTCCTAAAGGAAATCAACCCTGAATATTGATTGGAATTGTTACTGAAAGGTATGCGTCGGCCAATACTCTGGCCACCTGATGTGAAGAGTCAACTCATTGGAAAAGACCCTGATGCTGGGAAAGCTTGAAGCCAAAAGGAGAAGGGGGCAACAGAGGATGAGATGGTTAGATAGCATCACCAACTCAATGAGCATGAATTTGAGGATTCATGCTAGGAGATAGTGAAGGACAGGGAAGCCTGGTGTGTTGCAGTTAATGGGATCACAGAGTCGGACACGACTCAGCAACTGAACAACAGAAAGGCAACATTCACAGATTCTGAGAATTAGGGCACGGATATCTTGGCGGGGGGGGGGGGGGGGAGTGCAGGGGTACTTTCTTCAGCATAGTGTAACTGTGTAACTCAGATTGCAACTTGACTCCATGATCTTTTAACCAAGATCACACATCTGGTCTCAGGACCTAATGAAGCTTGGGGTTTTGATGTCTCTTTGCAGATTCAGTGAGACACAAGTGATGGTGTGGATAGTTTTTATGGGCTGGGTAACTTCATAGGCTAATGAGTGGGAGGATTATTCCAACTATTTGGGGGAGTTCAGCTCTGTCTCTCAGTCATGTCCAACTCTTTGTGACCCCCTGGTGTAGCACACCAGGCTTTCCTGTCCATTACCAACTCCCGGAGTTGGTGATGCCATCCAACCATCTCATCCTCTGTCATCCCCTTCTCCTCCAACCCTCAGTCTTTCCCAGCATCAGGGTCTTTTCAAATGAGTCACTTCTTCCCATCAGGTGGCCAAAGTATTAGAGTTTCAGCTTCAGCATCAATCCTTCCAATGAATACTCAGGACTGATTTCCTTTATGATTGACTGGACAGGTTTGATCTCCTTGCAGTCCAAGGGACTCTCAAGAGTCTTCTCCAACACCACAGTTCAAAAGCATCAATTCTTTGGTGCTCAGCTTTCTTTATAACACTCTCACAGTGAACTAAAATGGACTGGAATGGGCGAATTTAATTCAGATGACCATTATATCTACTATTGTGGGCAAGAATCCCTTAGAAGAAAATCGCAAAAATGACAGGATGATCTCTGTTCATTTCCAAGGCAAACCATTCAGTGTCACAGTAATCCAAGTCTATGCCCCAACCAGCAATGCTAGAGAAGCTGAAGTTGAACAGTTCTATGAAGACCTACAAGACCTTCTAGAACTAACACCCCAAAAAGATGTCCTTTTCACCATAGGGGACTGGAATGCAAACATAGGAAGTCAAGAAATTTGGGGGAAGGGGGTGGAGATTTCCAGGGATTAGGCCACTGCCCACTTTTTGGTCTTTGATGGTCAGCCTTGGAACTGTCAAGGCACTGGTGGGTGTGCCACTTAGCATATGCAAACGTGTTATAAATGAGCATATATTGAGGCTCAAGGTCTGGTGGAAATCAACCTGCCCACCATCCTGGACCTATTTGGTTCTAATCAGCTCATGCCATGTCTTCAGGCTGTGTCATTCTTTTAAAGGTTGTGCCCTGTCTCTTTCCCTCAGGTTTCACTACCACAGACACCACCGCTTGTGAGAAATTCCAAATTCCACACATTTCTGGTAAGACAAACAAGGCAGAGGCTTGGGGTCATGAATCAGAGTAAAGAGGTCAGTGCACTCAAAACAGGACTGCAGGAAAGAGCGAGCCCGACAGGACCCGGGCTGCAGTGCGTGGGCAGGAGTGCGAAAATGCAGCCAAGGCAGGCTCCTGGGATGGTTTCTCCAAGCTTCCTGCACCCTGTGCTCCCGCCTTCCCCAGGGCACAAGCCACCCTGCATTCATGGGCAGGAAAACAACAACCGAAGGGCGGTTCCCTAAAGAGATCCAGCTCTCTGCCAGCCTGAGGCGGTCACTAGGCTAGGTGGTGGCTTCTGGAAAAAGCCCGTCCTGTTCTGGCACTTGCGGGGGAGGGGAGGGCAGCTGGAAGTGGGACTCCTGGTCTCTTACCACCCACGCAGGAGGCCAGCCCGGCGGCAAGTCCCACACCCAGCCACAAAGCCCGCATTCATGCCGTGGCCTGGCAGGAAAACAGTCAACATTTATAACAGAAAGCACAGCCCATCACCTACAGACAGCAGCCTTGTGCCTGCGTTGAGGACGTCAAGAAACAAGCTACATCATCAGACAGGAAAAGAAAACCAGCCCCGAGCAAGACAAAACCCAGAGGAAATCACCAATTCAAGCCCCAGCCAAGCTGCACAAACTGACTCTGGTTCTTGTCTCTTTAGTCTCTGTTTTAGTTTTTCCTGTTGACTTTTCTGAAAAGTTCTGGACAGTTATTTTTTTGGCAGGGGCCAGGTATATTATGTTCAATACTGATTGCTTTCACATTATTAAATGTCGATTTAGGGCTTCCCTGGTGACTCAGGGCTGCCACTACAGGAGACACGGGTTCGATCACCAGTCCAGGAAGATCCCACAGGCCACAGAGCATCTAGGCCCGTGGGCCACAACTCCTGAGCCTGTGCTCTGGAGGCCACGAGCCACGACCAGTGAAGCCTGTGCACCGTAGAGCTAGCTGCTCTGCAACAAGAGCAGCCACGGCAGTGAGAAGCCCAAGCACCTCGACTAGAGGGCAGCCGCCACTCGTCGCAACTGGAGATCAGCCCACGCAGGGAGGAAGGCCCTGCATAGCCAAAAATAAAGACATAAAATTATCTTAAAAAATAAATCAAGACTAAAAATGTTTTAACTAGCATTCTGCTTAGGCACTGTTGTACACTTCCTATAGTGTCACATCAAGAGACCCTTGAGGTCACGCTGTTCCACTATTGAGGATATCATTTAATCATTTGGTTAAGAGTCTGTCTGCCAACACCCACCATCCCTCACTTGGTAGGTATATTTTTCCCCCTGTCTAATGAATAAGCCATCTGATGGGTAATAATTCTGGACTATTCTCCAACAGCCTTTTACCAATGGTTTTAACACCCTCTGATAATCCAATTATTTTTGCGGGGATACTCTGTGTTTTTTCTCCATTTTATCTGTATAAGCAGCATTATCTGTTGAAATAAATTGTTTAGTGCCTGTAAATCTACATAACTTGAAGTCTGCAAAGCAGTTGCTTAATAATGGTATCAATTAAAAAAAAGAAAAAACCTAAAAACCATTGCTATGGTCTCTTACCCGCAAACTTTCTTCATAAATTAGGCCCCAAAGTCTTCAAGCAATAAGACCTGACAGAACTGTCATCACGTATTTATAACTGTTCCACTAAGAGTGTACTTCTCCCTACACGTGCTTTGAAGTAGAATCATCACGTGATCATGGACGGCTGTCTGACCCTTCTGGGAATGCTACAGAATGCTGTACATGCCTTACATACATTCCAAAAGTGAAAGTCACTCAGTCGTGTCCAGTTCTTTGGGACTCCATGGACTATACAGTCCACGGAATTCTCCAGGCCAGAATACTGGATTGGGTAGCCTTTCCCTTCTCCAGGGGATCTTCCCAACCCACTGACTTCTAAAAAAAAAAAAAAATCCGGAATCCATACTATCTAGTCCTAGATATTTCAGATAAGGAACTGTGTGTGGCCCTATACTACAAACATTATTAATAATACAACAATTTTACAACCTGTATCAGAAAATGCTTTGAAAGGTGGATGGTACAAATAATGAGAGGTAGCATTTACTGTGGAGAAGGCAATGGCACCCCCACTCCAGTACTCTTGCCTGGAAAATCCCATGGACGGAGGAGCCTGGTGGGCTGCAGTCCATAGGGTCACTAAGAGTCAGACACCACTGAGCGACTTCACTTTCACTTTCATGCATTGGAGAAGGAAATGGCAACCCACTCCAGTGTTCTTGCCTGGAGAATCCCAGGGGTGGGGGAGCCTGGCGGGCTGCTGTCTATGGGGTCGCACAGAGTTGGACACGACTGAAGCAACTTAGCAGCAGCAGCAGCAGAAGCATTTACTGGGTGGTATTTTTGTTGTTCAGCCGTTAAGTTGAGTCTGACTCTTTGTGACCCCATGGACTGTAGCACACCAGGCTTCCCTGAGTTTGCTCAAACTCATGTCCTTTGAGTTGGTGATGCCATCCAACCATCTCATCCTCTGCCGTCCCTTTCTCCTCCCACCTTCAATCCTTCCCAGCATCAGGGTCTTTTCCAGTGAGTCGGCTCGTCACTTCAGGTGGCCAAATATTGGAGCTTTAGCTTCAGCATCAGTCCTTCCAATGAATGTTCTTGGTTGATCTCCTTTAAGATTGACTGGTTTGATCTCCTTGCAGTCCAAGGGACTCTCAAGAGTCTTCTCCAACACCACAGTTCAAAAGCATCAATTCTTTGGCACTCAGCCTTCTTTACGGTCCAAATCTCACATCTGTACATGACTACTGACAAAACCATAGTTTTGACTATATGGATCTTTGTTGGCAAAGTGATGTCTGCTTTTTAATATGTCCTCTAGATTTGTCATAGCTACTTTTTCCTTTCAAGGAGCAAGTGTCTTTTAATTTCATGGCTGCTACAGACGCAGATCTCAGACTCTCCTCATGGCAGCGCTGTGGTGCTTTTCCCAGGCTTCCAGTGGAGGGGACCTGGGGAGAGGAGGCTTAAACCGCTTTTTGTGTGACCAAGCAAGTGACTTACACCTCATGCAAAGCCTACCCATCTCTGGGCCTCAGTTTCTCAGGAGAGGAGGCAGCTGTAGAGAACCTCATATAAAGCATTTAGCCTAGCTGGTAGAGAGAGAGTAGGTGATTAAATACTTCATCCCACTCTGTGTGTGTGTGTGTGCTTAGACTCTCAGTCATGTCTGACTCTTTGTGACCCCATGAACTGTAGCCTGCCAGGCTCCATTGTCCGTGGGGATTCTCCAGGCAAGAACACTGGAGGGGATTGCCGTGCCCTCCTCCAGGGGATCTTCCCAACCCAGGTCTCCCGCATTGCAGGCAGATTTACCGTCTGAGTCACCAGGGGAGCTCTTCATCCCACTGGGGGATTGTAAGTAGAGAAAAAAAGTACGGAAGACCCCTGTAAGTCAGTGATCGTTCGAGAAAGCAGGTTTGAGACTTCCCTGGTGGTCGGGAGGCCCATCGGACTGCACAGGACTGCACAGGGAACCCCATGAAGGGGGCACAGGTTCCATTCCTGATCAGGGAACTAAGATCTCACATGCCAAAACTAAGACCCAGTGGGGCCAAATAAATATTAAAAAAAGAAGAAGAAGAAAGCAGGTTTGCTTAAGCACAAAGCCAAGCAGACTTGCTTAGCAACAAAACCATGCAACAGAAGCCTGAGACATGCCCCCAAACGGTAAAAATGATGGTGAAATGGGACCCACATCCTGTCCAGTGAGCTCAGTAAGTTAATAATACCTAGGAAATGCTCCTCTGGGCACACCAAAAATAAAAATATAAGGAAAGGGTGACATTATACTGAAACCTGAGATGATTTACTATTCTTAGCATATGTTACCGGTTCTTTGCTCATTTCTATTGTGCCAGAACAGGGCTGGCTTGACCAGGTAGGGACATGAAAACTCCACCTCACATGAAGGAGGAGCTGATGATGGAAGCTTGACATCTACTCAAGAATGAGGGAAAAGGTGGTTTTCTCCCCCTCCCCACTTTGATTATAAAACTGCAACCCACTAAATTCTCAGGGTGCAGCACTCAAGCCTCCTATACTAATAAACTCTTTCCTTACCTATCACTCTGCCTCTTATTGAATTCTTTCTGCCCCAAGACAGAAGCACCTACACTGTACTCAGTACAGAGACACATTCTATCAGTTCCATAGTGCCTGTGATGACTGAGCACTGGGGGAACTGGGATTGCTGATGATTTCCTAGTAGCCTCCCAGGTGGCGCTAGTGGTAAAGAAACCGCCTGCCAATGCAGCAGACGTAAGAGACGCAAGCTCAATTCCAGGGTCAGAAAGATCCCCTGGAGGAGGGCATGGCGACGCACAGCGGTATTCCTGCTTGGAGAATCCTATGGATAGAGGAGCCTGGTGGGCTACAGTCCATGGTGTTGCAAAGAGTCAGACACGAGTGAAGCAACTTAGCACGCATGCATGGGAGGCCTGGGGTTCAGAAGGCTGCCTCTAGGATGTGTAAGGTCAGTCCTTGAGTGCACACCATCTAGGGCAATCAGGAAAAAAAAAAAAACAAACTGTGAAGGGCAGAGGTCAAGAGAGAAACGGGTCTTGGTCCCATCCTTACTGTGAACCTCGGATTAATTCTCTTGCCTGCAATTTAGGGGAGGGGCAGGTTTCTAATGTAGCATCACCCAGGTTGTTGCCCCAGGAGTTTGTGTGGCAGAGATGTTCAACTTAAGAACAAGCCTGGGCTTCTGAGACACTACCCTGGGGACACAACATAAATTCCAGAGAATTCCTGCAGACAGAAGCTTCAGTCCAAGTGTTTTTCACCAGGCCCAGCGTTGGAGTCACAGCTCAGCCATTTACTAGGAGTAAACAGATGGTGAAAGAGATGTGAATGCTGGAGGCAGCTGGAGGCAGGTGGCTGTGAGGCAGGAGATAGATGGACCCAGTCTGAACAGCCAGAGTTTGTCCCCTGTGGGCAGGTCCTCGAAGATGAGAAGCCAGAGAAGCCCTGGGTCCTGCCCAGATAAGAAATAAAAGACCCCATGTTCCTCATTCTTGAAGTCAAGGAGACATTCTCAACTACACATATGCAGAAAGGCTCCTTGGAGGTCAAAAGGCAGGGGGCGTCACCTCATGGTAAGTGATGTCAACCTACTGTAGGCCTCTTCGATGGAATCCATCTGGCTAAGAGAAGCTGAGGCCCAGATGGGAGTGTTAGTTGCTCAGTCCTGTCTGACTCTTTGTGGTCCCATGGACTGTAGGCTGCCAGGCTCCTCTGTCCATGGACTTCTCCAGGCAAGAATACTGCAGTGGGTTGCCATATTCTTCTCCAGGGGATNGCCTGCTGGTCTGAGGAGGCCACTATTAAACACCACCCCCACCCACCACGTACTCGACCAACACGTGTTCAACAGCAGCTGGTGAAAGGGCGGGCCACTTTTTACCAATTCTGTTTTTTGTGTCCTCTGGCTGGCAGGAAAAAATAGGAATCGGAAGATCTTAGAGCACCGTTTCTTGCTTTAGCAACTTGGGCACAGTTTGTTTTTAGCTGTTGCCGCTCTACCCAATTTAAACTTTGTTCTAAGTTAACTTTTGCAGTGACCGGTCATATTTCTTAACCTTCCATGTCTTGATCTTTCAACTTTAGACGGCAGCTGTTTACCGCTATTTTGAAAGACTATAGTATTACCAATCTACTTTTAAAATAGACAATAACATTTTTTTTACTGTCCCGGTAACACAAGTACAAAAGACAAAGGTTTGCATGCAATATCAATCCTTTAAAGAAGCGCAGTCTCCTCTGCAGCCAGTTTTTAAATTTTGTAATTAAATTACTTTTCAGAAATGGCAGGAGTAACTTGTGATCCATGGTGTGTCGTTTTAAACCTTTTTTGCTCTTTATTCCTCTGGTAGTTCCTTCCAAATCTTTAAAGCAAATTCTTCCATTGTTATTTGTTAGTTTATCAACTTTTACACAATGTCTGTCATCTTTTGCTAAAAATAGATGGGGACAGAAGCTTATCATCTCCAGGGTTTCTCTCCTCCCTGTATAATCACAACATTCCTTTTAGCTTCTCTAAAGAAATAATTTTTTGTAAACTTTTGTTTCTTTTTCTTTAAGCATATCTATATATATTTGTATATTCTACACATATATAGAATCTGTTGATTCTCCTTTTAATAAAGTGTTCATATTTATTTAAATGCTAATTCTTCAATCCAATCAAGATATACATACGGTTCACAAATCAAATATAAATGAGACTGCCTTATTTTTTCCCTATGATAAAAGTAATATAATCCGTTTAACAAAAATGGAAAAGGCCGGGGCAGTGTTTTTTGCTTTTGTTTCGTTTTGGTCATACTAGCTCCCAGACCAGGTATCCAAAAAACCCGGCCCTTGGCAGTGAGATTTTGGAGTCCTAACCACTGGACTGCTAGGTAATTCCCAGGGACAGTCTTTTAGATTAAAAAAAATTAGAGAGAAATGAGCACCCCCAGCAGTGTGTGAGTCCCATCTTTGTTTGGAAGATACAATTCCAGAAGACCTTGGAACAATGAGAAAAAGTGTTCATAGACTGAGTATTAGATAGTAGATTGAATTTCTCTTAGTGGGTTGAGAGATAATAGACCTATAAAGGGTTCTTATTCTTTCTTAGGAGATGCATATTCAGGTATTTAATAGTTCATCAAAAGAGAGAGAGAAAGCAAATATGGCAAAATATAGAACAGAGATATCCATTTTAACTATATTTTCAGCTTTTCTGTGTGGTGACATTTTTATGGTGAAATCTAGGGAAGATAACGGAGAAGGCAATGGCAACCCACTCCAGTTCTCTTGCCTGGAAAATCCCATGGGTGGAGGAGCCTGGTAGGCTGCAGTCCATGAGGCCGCTAAGAGTTGGACACAACTGAGTGACTTCACTTTCACTTTTCACTTTCATGCATTGGAGAGGGAAATGACAACCCACTCAGGTGTTCTTGCCTGGAGAATCCCAGGGATGGGGGAGCCTGGCGGGCTGCCATCTATGGGGTCGCACAGAGTCGAACACAACTGAAGCGACTAAAGATGATTTATCCGCAGAAACTAACACAATGTTGTAAAGCACCTATGAGTGAGTGAAGTCGCTCAGTCGCGTCCGACTCTGCGACCCGTGGACTGTAGCCCACCGAGCTCCCCCGTCCATGGGGTTCTCCAGGCAAGAATACTGGAGTGGGTTGCCATTTCCTTCTCCAATAAAAATAAATAAATAAAAAGCACTGAGACAGAAAAATAAACAAATATAAAAAAATAAAGAAAGTAAGAGAAAAGTTTAGAAACTCAGAGATGAGTACATGCACAGTGGCACAACTCTGGAGTCCTCCACCCCAATCTGCCCCTTGCTTGTTGGGTGACCTCGGGTTGATTGCTTCCCTCCTCCAAGCCTCAGTTTCCCCAGCTGAAAAATAGCACCCGCCTCATGGGGCTGTTGGTGAGACTTCTGTGAGATCTTGGAAAGCACTTTCCACGTGTCTGGAGGATTTAGTGTTCAGTTAACAGTAGCTGTTAGTATTTTGTGAAGGGTTTTTCTTAGCAACCATGGTCAGCTCACCTGTGAATAATTATGCATACCATCATAACTGCTCTTGGGGCTCAATAATTGTAGCTCACAGGCTTAGCTGCCCCTAAAGCATATGGGATCTTAGTTTTCCGACCAGGGATGAACCTGCATCCCCTGCACTGGAAGGCAGATTCTTAACCACTGAACCACTAGGACGGTCCATCTTTGCCTGTTTTTAGATTCACCAGATGGCTCTCATCTTGCCATTGGTGCAGTTCTGTGTCCTGCTGTATTTTGCTCCTTCCTAGGCATGAGTCCTCTGAACCTACATTCCTCCAGGCGTGGTTTCAGTGACCGCATGATTCTGACATAAGGAGGTGCAGCCCCAGACGCCAGCCGCGTAGCTGGCCTTGACTGCTAATCACTGCCACAGCAGTCACAGTGGCAGCTAACACTTGTTGAAGACCAGCCTTGATCTTGTTTAATTTCTGCATCACCATGGGAAGTGAGAGTCACTACAAGGCCACAGCGTGTTAGCCAAAACTTTTGCTATTCACGCATTTGGGAACTGAATATGAGGCAGATCACAAAGAACCATCCTGTGTATTACATATGATCCTTATAGGGGTAGACTTCCCTGTTGGTACAGTGGTTGGGAATCTGCTTGCTAATGCAAGAGACACAGGTTAGATCCTGGTCCGGGAGGATTCCACATGTGAAGGGGCGACTAAGCCTGTGCATCGCAGCTACTGAATCCACACTCTAGAGCCCTCAAACCACAACTCCTGGAGCCCCACGCCTAGACAAGACCAGGCGCGGGGCTCTTCCACAACAAGAGAAGCTCCCACAATAAAAGCCCGCCCACGGAAACCAGAGAGCAGCCCCTGCTCTCCACAAACAGAGAATCCTGCGTGCAGCAATGAAGCCATAGGGCAGCCAAAAATAAATAAATAATTACTTACAATTTTTTCCAAAAAAAACCCCCTAGCAGAACTGGGGAGTACGCAAACACACGGATAACTCTTCAGTGAAATGCATGTTCATATCATAAATAAAACCTTCCATCAGTTGCAGGCAGGTCTACCACCAAGCGGGTCTGTGAAAGACTCGGTTTTCAGAGCTTTTGAATTTAGGGACTGTGGAGTGTGGTGGTGGTTTAGTCACTCAGTCGTGTCCAACTTTTTGACCCCATGGACTCTAACCCACCAGGCTCCTCTGTCCATGGGATTTCCCAGGCATGAATACAGGAGTGACTTACAATTTCCTCCTCCAGGGGATCTTCCCAACCTAGGGATCAAACCCAGGTTTCCTGCATTGCAGGCAGATTCTTTACTGACTGAGCCACCAGGAAAGCCTGGAGAGGACATGTGGACATTCACGTCCCATTTTCCAGAGGAGAAGTCTACGCTGAGAGAGGGAAACCCATTTGCCGAAGTTCACGAGAAAGTTTGAGTTTGGGCTGAGGCTAACCTGGGGCTGGCTGAATATGCAACTGACAAAGTTTCACCTCTCCCCAGTACCACCTCTGCAGGCTGTCACCAGCAGTTCCCAAAACCAGTGTCCCTGGCTGGCCCTGTGATGCCCCAGAAATGTCAGTGCTGCCTCCAGGGAACGAGATGATGCACATAAAGAATTTCCCAGGGTGCCTCACACCAAGAAAGCATCGACAAATGTCAACTGTTAATCTGTCCTAATATGCAATTCAACTGTTCCCTTCTTTGACTTAAATAATCACGGTGTTCATTGATAACATTAATAATTTTTTAAATTATAAAATATAACACTCATACAGAAAAGTACATGAAATATATAACAAAGTATATAACCAGCACCCAGGCCAATAAGGAGAGCATTGCCAGCCCCCTAGCTGTTTCTCTGGTTAGTAGCCTTCTTCTTCCCCACAGAGGGAACCAGCATCCTGATTTTTATAAGGCTCGTTTCCCTGCTTGGTTATTTTGTTTCGTGTTGTGGTTTTTGTTTTTGTTTTTTTTTTTAATATTTAGTATTTGTTTGTTTGGCTGCACTGGGTCTTAGTTGTGGCACACAGGATCTTCAATCTTTGTTGTGGCATGTGGGATCTAGTTCCCCAAGCAAGGACTGAACCCAAGCCCCTGATGGCTCAGGCTATGCAGGAGATCTGGTTTGATCTCTGGGTCAGGAAGATCCTCTGGAGAAGGGAATGGCTACCCATTCCAGTATTCTTGTCTAGAGAATCCCATGGACGGGGAACCTGGCAGGCTATGGTCCATGGGGGTTGCAGAGAGTCGGACACAACTGAGCGACTAACACTTTCCCCTGCGTTAGGAGCATGGAGTCTTAGCCACTAGATCACCAGGGAAGTTTCTGCTTGTTTTATATATATGTATATACAGGCGGGAGGAGAAGAGGACGACAGAGGATGAGATGGTTGGATGGCATCACCGATGCAATGGATATTATTTTGGGCAAGTGCCAGTGATGGTGATGGACAGGGAAGCCTGGTGTGCTGCAGTCCATGGGGTCACAAAGAGTCAGACACAATTGAGCAACTGAACTGATATATGTATATATATATGTGTATGTATATATATATATATACACACATATGATTTTAGTACCTGTATGTATATTCATAAATAGCATTTATTAGTTTAGTCTGTTTGTAAACTTTCTAAAAATCACTAGTGTGAGAATATAATTTATCATCCAATTTTCAAACCAGGTAATTTTGGAAATGATAGGGGTCACTGATATTTACCCTAATTACCCTGGGACACTGGGTGTAAATCAGGACTGCCCCAGGCCACCCCGACTGTCTGGTTGTCCTGGGACTCACACTCTGGATGACTTGTGTCTCTGGTAAATTTCACCCCAAATTATGCTTTTGAGGTCCATTTGCGCTGTTGCGTTTACTTATTGTTATTGCTACTTAGTCTTCCATTCTATGACTGCCTTAATTCATTTTTACACCGTATGTGGGTACCTGGATCATTTCCAGATTGGAGCTTTGAGGGTCAATGCTGTCGTGAATATCCTTGTATAGGTTTCCTGGCTTTAGGGTCAAATTGCCAGCTTGTTGGAAAGGCATTTTTCTAACTTCAGTAAAAAGAAAAAATCCCCAGCTAGTTTCCAAAGTGGTTGCACCAATTTTTACTCTCATCAGGTGTGTATGGGAGTTCTCACTGATTATAAGTAAATTACGGTAACATTGTATTATTGGTTGGTTGGTTGGTTTTTTTGACGTTTAAACTAGAATATACCGAAATCCAAAGTAACTTTGCCTCTCATCTCACCCATGCTGTGATTCAGAAGGCAGTTAGATAACTGAGAAGGCGATAATAGTGAAAATGACAGAGAAATAGAGGAATTCAAAATCGTCTATTACTGTCAGCTATGAAAGATGGTATTTAGCTCAATGTGTATTCACTCCACTAATTTTTAACACTTGTACTTTTCTAAGATCATTTCTTATTTACCTTTGAGACTTTACATTTTATGCTTCACTTGCATTTTTTTATCCCGGCAAGTTTTGATTCCCGTGATACTCAGTGAGGGAGAGGAGTGTCTTGGCTTCCCCACCCCCCTTCCTTTCCCATCTTATCGGTAATGCATTTGCTTTCACACCATCAAGGCTGATTACGTCTATAGTCTGTTCTATTACCCTATTTAAGTCTTACACGCTGTAACTGTAAAGTGTGCAGGGTTTGGGTTTTTTTTTTTTTTGGACAGCTTTATTGAAGTAATTTACATACCATAAAATTCAGCCCTGTTGAGCGTACGCTTCAGTGATTCAGTGAGTTTTCCGAATTTGGCAGCCAGCACTAAGGTTTTAGAGCATTTCTATCACCTCCAAAATATCCACTGTGCCTAGTTGTGGTCACCCCTTGTTCCCACGCCCAGTCACAGCAGCTCCTCATCTTTCCCTATATTTAGATAGGTCTTTTCTGGACCTTTCCTATAGATCCATCATACAATATGTAGCCTTTTGTATCCAGCACTTTCACTATGCTGTCTTAGGGTTCATTCTCACTGTATCTTGTACCATTACTCCATGCCTTTCATTGTTTTGTTTTGACTTTTGGCTGCACTGGGTCTTCCTTGCTGTGTGTGGTCTTTCTCTAGCTGCCATTAAGCAGGGGCTCTAGGGTGCTGGGGCTTCAGTGGTTGCAGCAGGAGGTCTCCGCAGTTGACCTGCGGTTTGTGGCATCTTCCCCGACTAGGGATCAAACCAGTGTCCCCTGCAGGCAGGTTCTTTTTTTTTTTTTTTTCCCCCGAAGGCAGATTCTTAAACACTGCACCACCAGGGGAGTCCTCATTCCTTTTAGTGTTGAACAGTATTCCACTGGATGGATAGACCACATGTTGCTTATCCATTCACCAGGTGATAGACACCTGGGTTGTTTTCAAATATATAATGCTGCTGTGCACTTTGGCCGTCAAGTCAGTCTTTGTGTGACATACCTTTTCATTTCTCTTGGGTAGATAGCCTAGTAGTAGAATTGCTGTGTTTCAAACTTCCAGTGGTTAAGACTCCAAGCTTCCAATGCAGGGGGCACAAGTCTGATCCCTGGTTGAGGAACTAGGATCCCATATTCCTTGAAGCCAAAATAAATAAATACATAATTTTTTTAAAAAAAAAAAGAATTGTTGGATTTCATGGTAAATTTATATTTCACTTCTTTTTTTTTTTTTACTGTTCAACTTTTATAGAAACTGTTTTCCAAAGAGGCTTTACCATTTTGCATTCCCATCAGCAGTGTATAAAGATCCCGGGTTCTCCCTGTCCTCACCAGTCTTTCGGACAGCAGCCATTCTAGACAGCATGAAGTGGCATCTCATGGTGATTTTAATTTGCATTTCCTTCTTGACTGATGATGTCGAGCATGTTTTCACATGCTTATTGCTGTGCTAAGTCGCTTCAGTTACGCTGACTCTTTGTGATCCTGTGGACTGTAGCCAGCCAGGCTCTTCTGTCCACAAGATTCTCCAGACAAGAATACTAGAGTGGGTTGCCATGGCCTCCTCCAGGGGATTTTCCCGACCCAGGGATCGAACCTGTGTCTCTTGCATTAGCAGGTGGGTTCTTTACGACTAGTGCCAGCTGGGAAGCCCACATTTGCTTATTAGTCCTTTTTTATTTCTTCTTTGGTGAAATGTCTATTCAAATCTTTTGTCAGTTTTTAAATTGATTTGTCATTTAATTGAATTTTAAGTGTTCTTTATATATTCTAGATTCAAGTATTTTATCAAGTGTGTGATACACAAATATTTTCTTCCAATCTGTAGGTTGTCTTTCATTTTCTTAATAATGTCTTTTGAATAATGTCATTTGAAATTTTGATGATGTTTAAGTAATCCATTTTTTCTTTTATAAATCATACTTTTGGCATTATATCCAAGAAATCTTTTCTTTTTAATATGTGTTTATTTGGCTGCATCAGGTCTTAGTTGCAACATGTGGGATCTCTAGTTGTGGCCCACAGGCATAGTTTCTCTCAGGCATGTGAAATCTTAGTTCCCCGACTAGGGATTGAACTCATGTACCCTGCATTGCAAGGTGGATTCTTAACTTCTGGGCTGCCAGGGAAGTCCATGGCACTCCCCTCTGACTGCTGTGGACATCATTTCACCTCTCTGGGCCTCGGTTTCCTCATGTCGTGACAATCAATGGGAATAACACAGAAGCCAGAAAAGGTCATCTCCAGTCAGTGCCTGGGTTTGAAGATCTGTCTCTTCTGGTTTACTCTGTGCTATAATAATTTTTTTTTTCCCTTAAGTGCACTGCTAACATTTAAAAATTGGGTGATTTCACATAAACACAGGGATTTCCAGTCTCTTGACAAACTGGAAGATGTGGACAAACTAAGCCCACCTTCCTACTGGGCAGTAAGTCAGCCAGAGTGAGTGCTTGCACGGCCTTCACGCTGGGCTCTTCTCTCTGGACTGACAGAGGCTCCACCACTCCCTGCTGGCTCACACCCAGTCCACCTCACTTAGAGACAGAACTCCAGGTGGTGTTAGTGGTAAGGAACCAGCCGGCTGGTGCAGGAGACATAAGAAACCTGGGTTCCATACCTGGGAAGATCCCCTGGAGGAGAGCATGGCAACCCACACTGTATTCTTGCCTGGAGAATCCCATGGATGGAGGAACCTGGTGGGTTACAGTCCATAGGGTCACAAAGTGTTTTGGATGTGACTTAGCACGCACGCAGCACAGGACCAGCTGTTGTAATTGTGAGGCCAGCCAGGGGCGGTGGTATGAGTAGGGACTCAAATCCATGCCTTGCTCCAGTCACCAGGTCATGCTACCCCAGGCTTGCCTTCACCCAGAAGAGGTGCCTTAAAAAAAAATCTACCTAAAGATTCTTACAGGCCAGTGCAGGCCCTGATTATTTATAGCTCAGTCTTCCTTCTTGAAGGAGAAGGCAGGCCAAATCTTTGTACATGCAAATAAATCTAAAGAGCAAGAAATTTTCAGTCTTGTTTTTTGGGGGGTTTTCTGTTTGTTTGACTATAATTCCCTGTGCTGTACAATATACCCTTTTGCTTATATATTTCATTTGTTTTTAATTTTTTATTTATTTGGCTGCATGCATGTTGCTTCAGTTTTGTCCAACTCTTGGCAAACCTATGGACTGCTGCCCGCCATGTTCCTTTATCCATGGGATTCTCCAGGCAAGAATACTGGAGTGGGTTGCCATGCCCTCTTCCAGGGGATCTTCCCCACCCAGGGATCAAACCTGCCTCTCTACGTTGGCAGGTGGGCTCTTTACCACTAACACCACCTGGAAAGCCCTTATTTGCCTTCACCAGGTCCCAGTTGCGGCAGCATGTGAACTCTTAGTTGGGGCATATGGGGTCTAGTTCCCTGACCAGGAATTGCGCCCGGGCCCCCTGATTTGGGAGCTCAGGGTCTTAGCCGCTGGACCAAAGCGACGTCTCAATCTTGTTTCTTGATGATATTTCTGTAACCGTTTGTTGTAGGTTAGGAACAACACTGGCAGGACTTCCCTCCCTGACAGTCCAGTGATTAGGACTGGGCGCTTTCACTGCTGAGGGCTCGGGTTCAATCCCAGGTTGGGGAACTAAGATCCTGCAAGTAGCACAATGTGGCCAAAGAATAAAATAAAATAGAGACAGCACCACCGTTCAAGAGTAAAGTGTTAAAATTGATAAGGGAGAATGTCAGGTAGAGGAAAATCTCTCCAAGGCATGAAACAGAAGCCATTCTGCCTAAAATTGAAAAGATGGACCATACAAGGTGCTGGCGAGTGCAGCCGTCATACGTGTTGATGGGAGTGCACAGTCATGCTGAAAAAAGTGATTGGGTGTGTTCTCGTGAAGAACATGTGATCCAAGAATCCCACGCCTACGTATTTACTCATGAGAAATAAAAACACATGTCCAGGCAACCACTTGAATGTGAATGTTCATAGAAGCTTTATTCATAACAGCCTCAAGCTGGAAACAATCCAAATGTCCATCCTGCCGAGGGAGTAAACAGATTGTGGTTTATCTGTTCAATGGAGTACTACTCAGTGATAAACAGGAGTGAGCTGGCGATTAATACAGCAATGATGTGACTGAATCACACAGTATTCTGATGAAAGAAAGAAGACACAAGGGTGCATCCTATGGTTACCACCCAGGGTCCAATCCAGAGACTGAAACCACACAGTAATTTGAAGGGAGAATGTTTAATATACAGATTTATTCATCATAGCAGGGGATTAGAGTTAGAAGGAGTAGCTACTGAGAAATCAAGAGAATGGTAAAGAATATAAATGCAGGGAGCAGCCACTACCCCAAAGATCTAAGATAGAGAGCTTGAGAAAGGTGTCAGCTGCAGACTGTCCTTGGCAGCCCCAGAAACCCTCGCACTTTGGGGGGTTTTGTTTTTGTTTGACATCTATTTTTATTTATTTGGCTGCCAGGTCTTGGCTGTGGCAAGCAGGGCCTAGTTCCCTGACCAGGGATTGAACCCTGGCTCCCTGCATTGGGAGCTGCTGCTGCTGCTAAGTTGCTTCAGTCTTGTCCGACTCTGTGCGACTCCATAAAGGCAGCTCACCAGGCTCCACCGTCCCGGGGATTCTCCAGGCAAGAACACTGGAGTGGGTTGCCATTTCCTTCTCCAACGGATGAAAGTGAAAAGTGAAAGTGAAGTCGCTCAGTCGTGTCCGACTCTTAGCGACCTCATGGACTGCAGCCCACCAGGCTCCTCCACCCATAGGATTTTTTAGGCAAGAGTACTGGAGTGGGGTGCCATTGCCTTCTGCATTGCGAGCACGGAGCCTTAAACCACTGGACCACCAGGGAAGTCCCCAGACCTTGCTGCTTTGGGAGAACACTTGGACATGGCTCACTAAAGGGCAAAGGAGTCCCTCTGCTGCTCCAGCTGTGGAACTTGCTGGAAATCCACCCTCTGGAACTTGCCAGAAGTCGGTCCTTTAAGGATGCTAGGGAAAACAGTTCACAAGGAAGAATCTCACCAGAGGCACTCAGCCAAGAAACCAGCTGAGGTGGGTGCCAGGACAAGATGCTGGCTGAGGGGTGCTCCTCACTGCCAGGCACTGGAGAAGCCTATACCCTTGTGAACGCGGCAGGAAAAGCTACCTGCCTTTGGGGAACGGCGTCTGGAGGCTAGAAGCAACACTCACTCTTTCCTCCTGCAACACCTCTCTGGCTCCCTCTGCTGGAAAACTCTAGCATGGCAGCCAGCGAAGGAAGAAGATTTAAGTGCCTAAACTCCAGTTTCTCAACTTGGAGCTGTAAGGCAGTAAACTGGTAACTGGCACACCATATGATCCCATTTATATGAAACTCTAGAAAAGAAAACTTCTAGTGACAAAAAGCAAATTAGTGGTTGGGGTGGAGGTGGGAAAGGGTAAACAATTCTAGAGTAACAGAAATGTCTCACCTCTTGTTTATGAGGATGGTTGTACCATCGCATACAGTTGTTAGAACACAGACTGTACCCTTGAAATGTTTGCATTTTACTGGGTGTAAATTAGACATTCGTGAATGTATTTTTTTAATTTTTAAAAATTTCTGGGAAATAGGACTCTTGGGCAAATATAAATGGAATATATGCATGCATGCACCCACCGCAGAAAGTGAAAGTTGCTCAGACGTGCCCGACTGTTTACAACCTCATGGACTATACAGTCCATGGAATTCTCTAGGCCAGAATACTGGAGTGGATATGCATTCCCTTCTCCAGGGGATCTTCCCAAACCAGGGGTCAAACCCAGGTCTCCCTCATTGTGGGCAGATTCTTTGCCGGCTGAGCTACCAGGGAAGAACCGCAGAAATGTGCCCCAAATCCCACCACTGAGATTCCCTCGCTTATCCCAGTGCATACACTGTATCTCCATGAAGTGTTTATTACTGGAGGTAATTCCTGGCTTTGGCTTGGACATTGGGTCTTACTTATTCCTTGAGTCCCAGACATGACTTAAGGATATTTCTCCTTCACTGCTCACATCCAGCCCTTGAAACAGAATAGTTATTCATATGTCACGTTACAGACAAAAAAACTGAGGCTCAGAGGCCAGCAAGATACCAAAGTGATGGCCTACCCAAGGAAAGGCAGAACCAGATTTTTTTTTTTCCCGGTTGTGCTGAGTCTTTGTTGCTGGTCTGGTTTTTCTCTAGTTGCAACGAGCAGGGGCTACTGTCTAGCTGCGACATTCGGGCTTCTCGTTGCGGAGCTTGGGCTCTAGAGCACAGGCTCATTATTGTGGAGCGTGGGCTTAGTTACTCCAAGGCATCTGGGATCTTCCCTGATCAGGGACTGAACCTGTGTCTCCTGCCTTGGCAGGTGGATTCTTTACCCTTGAGCCACCAGGGAAGCCCAGAACCAGGTTTGGACCCTGGATTGTCTGCCTCCATAGTGAGAGCTCCTGACCACCAGCCGTCCTGCAGGGAGCAGCAGCCTAGAGTCCTGGAAACCCTCAGCCACTCCCTGCCCCCAGCAGAGGGTCCTAATGGGGTTTACTGATATTGAATCTTTGCAGTCGAGTCTTTTCTACCCCCATGATTGAATTCTGAAAAAATTCAGGCATACAGAAATGCTCAAATAATTATACAGTGACTCCTAAGATAGGGAGACAAAGACTAAGCCTGTGTATTTTTTTAGACTGATACTGAAACATTACCATTCACAGCAACTGTTTGCTCAGTATTCCAAATTCATAAAACAAAAGTTAGTGACAGGACACTTCAAGTACAAAAATGTATAAATACCACAGCAAGTACAATCATATATTTATAAATATACAAAAGTTGGGACTTCCCTGGTGGTTCAGCAGTTAAGACCCTGTGGTCTCACTGCAGGGGGCAAGGGTTTGATCCCTAGTCAGGGAACTAAAGATCTTGCATGCCGCATGTCCCAGCCAAAAAAAAATTAAAAAATAATAAATAAGCAATGGTTGCACCTAAGTTATTCCAATATATTATTAGCTGATCAAATCATAAAAGTAATCTCAAAATCAATAGAAGTATACTTGGTAAATTAATAAAGATAAAATTAACAAAGTTAAGGAAGAAAATTAACCAAGTAAAAATAACACTATAGGGCTTCCCAGGTGGCGTGGTGGTAAAGAATCTGCCTGCCAATGTAGGAGACACAGATTCGATTCCTGATCCGAGAAGATTCCAGATGCCTCCAGACAACTATAGAGCCTGTGCTCTAGAGCCTGGGAGCCGCAGCTCCTGAAACCCTCGTGCCCTAGAGCACTCTGCAACTAGAGAAAAGCCGGAGCAGCAGTGAAGACCCAGCACGGCCAAAACTAAGAATAATAAATAAAATTACTTTCAAAAACGCTGTGTGAAATGAAGATAGTTTAATGAATCATGAGCTGTGAAAACGAAATGATATTATTGGATCTTCATCAAGAGTAACTACTCTGGGAAAAGTGTGCAGCTAGCAGGGGACACCACATGGAGATGGGGATCTACCTGGGGAATTCCCAGCCAGAGAGTCCCCGGGTCCAGCGCTGAGCGGAGGCATGACGAACTTTCAGAAGATGACCGAGTGCCATGCTCTGCCTGAGGACCACGGCACAAGAGCCCCTGAGAACCATGTGACTGAGCCCAGGTAGTCCCCAGGACCATCAAAAATAATCATAAAATAATGTTTATTATACCATGGCAATGGTTTTACCAGTGAATCATGGGGGTATTTTTGTGCGAAATTTTCCAGTCACTCTAAAAAGGCCCTACACGATTCGAGGAACCACCGAGGAAAGAGAGAAGCTACCTCTTAATAGTTTCAGGGTTCTTGAATTTAAAAATAATCCTTTTGTGGTCGCTTTGGGCAGCACATATAAACTAAAATTGGAACGATACGGAGAAGACTAGCATGCCCCCTGGGCAAGGATGACTCATATATTTGTGAAGCAGCTTCCCTTGTAGCTCAGATGGTAAAGAATCTGCGTGCAATGTGGGAGACCCAGGTTCCATCCCTGAGTGGGGAAGATCCCCCAGAGAAGGGAATGGCAACCCAGTCCAGTATTCTTGCCTGGAGAATTCCATGGACGGAGGAGCCTGGCAAGCTACACAGTTCATCAGGTCGCAAAAAGTCGGACATGACTGAGCAACTAACACTTTCACTTTTTAAAATCGTCATCATCGTCCTCATCCTAATTTTTGTCTGATAACTTTGCGGAGAGCCTTTTGGATATCTTTTGGTTCCTTTCCATGGACTACCATCTCTGTTTTTATTGTTANTTTAAGAATTGGGAAGGCTTCCCTCAGGCATATGTCCCAGATATACAGTAGCACATTTGAGGTCTAATTGCAAAACTGTGGTGGGCCCACAGAGCCTAGAAGGAAAAACTAGTCCATGTGGAATTAACTTTAAAAAAAAAGAAAGAAAGCTGAAACCTGAAGTGGGGACTGACTTCTATCAGAGCTCTTGTTTGAAATGTGAATGAACACAGCACATTTAACTTATCTAGGTATGAAGTCTCCACTATTGATAACTGGTATCTGTGTAGACCATTATGAGGTGTTGTTTTTAAGCAAAATTAGTTGCTGTTTAGAGCCCAAAGATAAATTCTGAGTGTTTTGAGGAATCAACATTTTAAACAGAATTTTGGCTCTAGATCCTGGGAGTATGCTCAAATGTTTTTCACTTGCATATATAGTTTCCTACTATGTCTCAACTCCTATGTCACCCATCTACCTCCCTCAAAAAAGTGTAGGAAATTACATTGAGTCAGATGAGCATGTTTTAAGTAAAATGATTTTTTTGGCTCGTCCCCTAAAGTGTAGGAAATTTACATTGAGTCAGATGAGCATGTTTTAAGTAAAATGATATTTTTGGCTCATCCCCTCAGAAATGGTCACAGCTGACCCATCTAGGAGCACTCTCAGTTCAGTTCAGTTCAGTTGCTCAGTCGTGGCCAACTCTTTGTGACCCCATGGACTGCAGGACATCAGGCCTCCCTGTCCATCACCAGCTCCTGGAGTTCACTCAAACTCATGTCCATTGAGTCGGTGATGCCATCCAGCCATCTCATCCTCTGTCGTCCCCTTCCCCTCCTGCCCTCAATCTTTCCCAGCATCAGGGTCTTTTCCAATGAGTCAGCTCTTCGCATGAAGTGGCCAAAGTATTGGAGTTTCAGCTTCAACATCAGTCCTTCCAATGAACACCCAGGACTGATCTCCTTTAGGATGGACTGGTTGGACCTCCTTTAGGATGGGCTGGTTGGACCTCCTTGCAGTCTGCCTAGCTAATGGCTGGACTCCACCTCCAGTGGAAGGTTAGGTAACAGAGTAGCAGAGAAGGAAGAAAAAATGGATATGATGAACCAGGTTGGAGACGGGAAAATATGCTGGAGAAGAGCTGTGTGTCTCTGTGTGGGAAGAAGGAAAACAGTCATAAGAACTGTTTACTGAACATTTATTTTCAAGTTTAATCCTCATGATAGGATAATAGATGGATTTATAAGTCTCCTTTTAGGATAAGAGCACACCTTGTTCTATACTTGCTCCCCAGCAGAGTACCTGGAAGATAGTAGACCATCAGAGCTAAGTGGTCACTTAAGGACTGGAGCATAAATGCAAAAAAAAAGAGAAATATTTTCAAAAGTAATTTATAATGTTAAATTTAAAATATAATGATGATCCACTAGTAAAATCAGCAATTTCAATTTCAGTTTATATTACTAAAGAGAGTTGTCAATGTACACTCAAAGTCAGTCCTATCTGTATTTACAGTAAGATTGATTTTGAGAAACAGTGGGTCTAAATTTTAAGAACTAATGTTCCTAATGGCCTTACTATATTTTAGCATTTTGTTTTTGAAACACTACTTATATAGTTACAACCTAAGCAAATGTAATAAAAAAATAATTCTTAGATTTGAGGTCATATGCAGGTATGGTTATATAAATACACATGACTGTGTACTTAATCCTTGGTAGAAATCATGTCTGTATCTCTTTTAAAAATTAATTTTAATTAATCAAAAATTAGTTTTAATCAGAAATCAATTTTAATTTACACTTGTGTCTATATTTTTGTTCTCAAGAGTAAATACAGCATAAATAATAAATAGATAGTATCTTATAAATCTTTATCTTTTCGAATTGCACTTTAGAAAGATTAGTTTTGCCTAAAAGAGAATATGTTGCTAGATAGAAACATTGTGGTAATTCCGAAAAGTATGCTCAGGCATTTTAGAGGTCAAGAGCATAAGTGATTTATTATGTCCATTTTCTGTTTAACTTATGACTTTCCTTTCCCTGTTGTAGATCTATCACTGTCCACAGCTTTTGCTTTTCAACCTTTTCTTTATTACTCTAAAATAGAATTAAGGCAAGGAAAAGCTTCAAGTAAATGAAAAGATTTATCAAAGCATTTAGGCAGTAGCTGGGAGGAGTTAAGAAAAATGGATAAAACAGGATATATGTGCTTGTTCGAAAAAAGACTAAGGTTTAATTTATAAACCAGAAGAGGGAAAAAAAAGACAGGAGAGGGCATCAAGCCTTAAGATAATGGCTTTGAAAGGGGAAAAGAGACAGTGCTGGGCAAGAACTCTTGGTTCATAAGCTCTCATCTTTTGTTCAATTAGGGAGTGGTGTGAACTGAAAGGGGCTTCCCTGGTGGCTCAGACGGTAAAGAATTTGCCTGCAGTGCAGGAGACCCAGGTTCATTCCCTGGGTCGGGAAGATCTCTTGGAGAAGGAAATGGCAACCCACTCCAGTATTCTTGCCTGGAGAAATCCATGGACAGAGGAGCCTGGCAGGCTACAGTCCCTGGGATCGCAAATAACTCAATACAAATCAGCGACTTTCACTTTTTCACGTGAACTGAAGCCCTTTACCTCTGCTGACTTGAATTGACGCCTGTAGACTAAGCATCTTTCACACCCCATGCAAATTGCTCATCCTCACTATTAGACTATATTGGAGCCATCTACCTAAAGCTGCCACAGGCAAATTGCACGTTTAATCATGAAATATGGCCTTAGATGTCTCTGGAGTCCGTCAAGTGAGAAAAACTAGGACCCAGGCTAGACTTTTGACCCAAAAAGAGTTTTGTTGCAAACATGTGCTTCAAAATCTGAAGTTCAACCTATGTCCCCCTCTAACATAGAATTTTTTTTTTCCTTACAAGCCTCTTTCAGAAAGGTTTTCAAAGAGGTAGCTGCCTTTCAGGCACAAAGTGGGGATGGAAAAGCTGAGAGTAATACTTCTTTCTTCGTGTGTTTTGAATATATCGGCCCATTAGGGTCTTGCATCTTGGTATGCAGTCCCCATTTGGTAAGGAACTCAAGCAGGGAAGGAAGCAAGGACTCACGGAGTTCTTTCCCGTGAATGGGGGGACTCACGTTTTGTTATTACAATCACAGATTTGCTCTGGTTGGCAAGGTGTCTCAGAACTAAATTAAGATGATTTTTTTTTTTAATTTCACTTCGTACCTCTGTATAGACTGAAATAAATGGACGTGAGGCACAGACTTCAGTTTGAAACTTGAATCGCTTAACCAGTGTCTCCCAACAGTGCGTGCGGTATCAGGAAAAATCGCTACAGTGGGACACAGGAAATCCGTGTCCCACTGCCAAGAAGGACGTCCCAGTGCAAAGACGCTTATCAGGCTCTCACAGAGCCGCGGGGGATTGCTGCCCTGAACGCCCCTGCTATTTAGGGAGTGGAAATGGGACATCTTGAACTTCTCCGAGTGGCCTGTAGCCACACGTGCAACTCTGTCACAGAAGCTGGGGAGGGCTTGGTTAAAGCCAGGGCCGACCCACTGCGAGAAAACCCTCTGGTATCCCAGCTGCCATCCAGAATGTGAAATCCAGGATATGACCTGTCACGATGAGCCACTTCAGCATACCGTGCCAATACAGCTATCACGGAGATACACAAGTCTCCGGAGAGAAGCCCTCGAACCGTTTCCACGGTGGAATGACTACAAATGCAGGGCTCCATCACATTTGAGTGTGCTTTTTTTTCCCCTAACAGGATGGTCTGCACTAACCATGCAGATGGGTGGAAGGGACCCCAGTGCCTCTTATCATCTTTGATTGCTGAGTGTTTTCTGGAGGCAGACTTGTTCAGTATTTCTCTCCATTTGTATTTGAGAGGGTTAGGCAGTGCTTGGAAACCAGACGGATTTAAAACACATGTTGGTGTCCTTCTCTTTCTTCAATGAAGACAGAATTGCTAGATTCCCCCAAGGTGTTTGAAAGAAATGTTTGCAGAACAGATGATTCCATAACCCAGATTTTAAAGAATTATTTCATATTTATTCCTTGATATGGAACTTATTCTAGTCAACGTTTTCACCAACTTATAGGACTAAAACCAAAACTTATAATAGGGTTTGAAAACTTCTCACTTGTACCATTAATGTCAGGAGAAGTTCAGGGAGTAAGATGAGTGATTATATGAGCATCTTATTAATAGGGAATTAACATACATGGTCCCTCAAGTGTGTCCAAATAGATGACAGTAAATCAATTTTAGAGCAAATTTCTTTTCTTTTAATTTCATTTTTAAAGCTTCTAAAAGGTAGGAAATAGGGTCATTTTCTTGATAAAACTGGCTGAAATGAGTCTCATAACAAAAAAGCCAGAGTTTTATCAGGAATTATGCAGATCTACATTGTCAACTAACAAACTTCATTCTAATAGCAAAAAGGAAATGAGAGTAACATTTGATGCAACTAATACTAGGGTTCAAAAATCTTGCTGTCTCAACTATTTTTGATTTTAAGGCAATATTGTCACCTACATATTCTGATATTTAATGTACCTGTGAGATATCTGTGGGCTTCCTAGGTGGCACTGTCTGGCAGGGCAGGAGACATAAGAGATGCAAGTTCAATCCCTGGGTCGGGAAGATACCGTGGAGGAGGGCACGGCAACCCACTCCAGTATTCTTGCCTGAAAAATCCCGTGGACAGAGGAGCCTGGCGGGCTATGGTCCATAGGGTAACAAAGAATCAGACACGACTGAAGTGATCTCACATGCACACATGTGAGATATGTGTATGTATACATCTTTGCATAGCAAATTAGCGATGCATATTACACATATTCGTGTATATATATTTATTTGCATGTGCATTCCTAGGTATTAATGTCTAACTGTACTGTAAGTGTAAAACGCACCATTTGCTGCTGCTGCTGCTGCGAAGTCACTTCAGTCGTGTCAGACTCTGTGCGATCTCATAGATAGCAGCCCACCAGGTTCCCCCACCCCTGGGATTCTCCAGGCAAGAACACTGGAGTGGGTTGCCATTTCCTTCTCCAAGGCATGAAAGTGAAAAGTGAAAGGGAAGTCACTCAGTCGTGTCCGACTCTTAGCGAACCCATGGACTGCAGCCCACCAGGCTCCTCCATTCATAGGATTTTCCAGGCAAGAGTACTGGACCGGGGTGCCATTGCCTTCTCCGATGTACCATATAACTATATATATATATATATAGTTATAACTATATATATATATATATATATATATAATGGCCATACTTAATAGTATACTTGTAGGGAGATTGACATTATTATAGTAAAATGTCCGATTTCCCAATCATAACCTATATTAATTTGTTTCACTCATTTGTTTCTTGCTTTCAACAGCTCATTTTATTTAACAAACATGTCCTTGCTTACTGTGTAAAATTGTTGAATAGATAAATATTTTGTGGTTTGTGTGTATATAAATTCAGAACTTGTCTATTCCAAAATACCTGAACGCCATCACTGAACTATGAGGCAACCTTAAGACCTTCACACATGTCATTTCTTCATTGTGCTGTGACAGATTTTTTTCCCCCAAGTACCCATCATATTCCCCAGATGGCTTAGCCATCATCGCTGGCAGATTATGAATAATGTTTTAGGTTGAAGAGATGTAAGCAATTTATAATTTTCCCCTTTCTGAACCAGCTTAGTTTTGATAAGTCAACTGGAAATTAAAATTTAAAGTAGAACTTCATTTTTGAAAAGGAATAGTGTTTTCCCACATTAGAATATGTAGTCAGCTCCTAAATATGGACAAGAGACAGTCAACAGGGAAACTAATCAGAGCATGTGACTAAAATCTGGAAGATCACCACTTAGCATTGCATCCCAGTTCCAGTTTCTTTCGTCTGTAGAACCACATGTAAAAAATAGTTTTAGGTCATTCCAAACTAACCACACTTCTATTACATCTACTGGATGCTTGGGGCTGGTGCACTGGGACGACCCAGAGGGATGGTATGGGGAGGGAGGAGGAAGGGGGGTTCAGGTGGGGAACACGTGTATACCTGTGGTGGATACATGTTGATGTATGGCAAAACCAATACAATATTGTAAAGTAATTAACCTCCAATTAAAATTTAAAAAAAAGATGGTTTTTGGCTAGTGTAAAAATTGCTTGTTTTTCTCTTGGGTTAAAAGACTCTTCTAAGGATTAGAGTTCTGGAAATGCAGAAAGTGCTGATGAAATATTAAGAAAAAAGGAAATGAACTATCCTTCTGGCAAGGATTTGATTTATTGTGCCAAATTATATTTTAAGTAAACTATACAAATTAAAATTATATTTTGACCTTAATATAGTCAACTTAAATTGAGACTTACTGGCAATCCAGTTTCAGGAAAAGCTATTCACAAACTATAAATTGAATATACTTTTGTCAAAAAAATTATTTAAAAAATCTACCTTTTAAGACAGGTCTTAGCTCTGTAGCTATAAAATACATATGTATCTATACATTGATCATCCATTTGCAAACAATATAATGTCTTTTTCTTACTGTAGTCAGTAGCTGGGCCCAAAAAGCCCTTTTAATGTCTAAATTCATTCACTGTCCTGTACTTCCAGAGCTTGTCTCTGACCTGATAGTTCTTGCCAAAAGAAGAAAAATTATAATGAATGTTTTTAAATTTCTTTAAGGTTTTTGAGACTAAATTAATTAGAAAGTGGTCTAGATTAGAGAATTAAGAATACTTAAATGCTTAAAAACTTGGGAGCTCCAATTATCAAAGACAGTTATCCATACATATTTTGTGTCTGTGCTTATTACTACATTTCAAAATCATTTAGGAAGCTTAATGTTAATATAGTAAAATATTTTAGGTAGAATGTGTATACAATCCTCAAAGCATTTTTAAACTTTGTCCCCTTTTAAAACCCACAAAATCTCACACCCTTTAATTATATTTGCAATTTCAAAATAAATGGTATGACTTAAACCATCAGTCAAAACAACTATAATGTTTATTAATCTCCTATTTTCACTTCACTCCAAAAGTGTACCTGTTTCCCCTTCTTCAGTGAATAACCACTGGTTCTAATGAAGCTGGTTAAAGATCTTGCTTACTGAGTCTCTCATGTAGGCAGACATTTTTAAGAGCTCATTAGGTATATTTTCTTACTCAATTGAGGGACTCTCCAGAGTGCCCTACATTGGCCCCTTTGTTCCCTTGGAGCCGATAATTTAGTGTTCTTCAGATGTTTTGCTCAGTCCCTGAGTTCCTGAGTTTGCTTTTATATACCGTTGTTAGACCAAAGATGAAAAGGCTTGTGCCCGTGCCTGTACAAAATGAAGGACCCTCTGGCCAGCTCTTACAACAGAGTCTCCACGAATTTTAATGATTTGCAGCCTTTCTGGGATTGAGTTTCATTTATCTCCCATATTTGAAAGGATGAATAGTAAGATAGCAACTGAGACATTTCAGGGATGTTTTATTTGTTAAGCAAAACCATAGAGATTCAGTGTGAAACTTCTCAATGTTTTCAGCCTGATCACTCTTATTCCAGAATGTAAATGCAATTTATTCTCCAGAAGTGCCTACTCCCTTTCTGAACCTGTATATTCCCCAGATTCATCTCTTGCTTTCTGTACTCTACGTGTGTTTCATGAATTAATGAAGTTTATAAATGCAACTTAGGTCAGCCTACGAAACAATATTACATGAATGTGTTAACACAAAGAGAAGCAGATGGTCAGGAATACTGTATACATGCTTTGTAAGCCAACTCCCACAAATTGCTTATCTTGAGACTTTTTTTTTTTCCCCAAGTAGAATCAATCATCAGAGAAGTGATTTGAGATTCTTTATTATGGAAATATTCCTCTTGAACAACAACAACAACAAAAAGGCATTTCAATTACATTTTCATTTTAAAGAGAGTTATGTTTCACCCTCTTGATAAGTTTATTGTTATGAAGTCTGAGGTAATTATCTCCATCAACTTATATTCTTGTTTAAAGTGTGAAAAGAAAGTTTTGTGACTCTCATTTCTGAATTTCTATTATATCGATATGGCTAAAAGAAAACAAATCTTGGGAAATAAATGTTTGTCTTAGGCAGTGCCTCTAAATTTATGTGAATTTCATGATTGCTATATTCAGTTGAATTGCATAGCTCATATTCTGGATGGAAACCTAATGATTACTTCTTCCTGCCTCTTAAAATTTATCAAGTTTAAAGAAAGTAACTATTGGGTTTTTTGTTTGTTTGTTTTATTTTGTTTTGCTAGATGCTTTTTGAGCCCTAGTTGTATAATGCAGGCAATAATTCAACAAGTTCTTTAAACAAAGTAAACTAAACTAAACTCAAATTGAGTGTTACTTAGGTGTGTGCATAGGTAATGTTACTGATCTTACCTAATACGGTCACATCAATAGAATAAGACTTCCTGGGTAGATCCAAGGTAAGGAAACTGCCTGTCAATGCAGGAGATATAAGTTTGATCCCTGGGTGGGGAAGATCCCCTGGAGGAGGAGGAAATGGCAACCCACTCCAACACTCTTGCCTGAAAAATCCCATGGAGAGAGGAGCCTGGTGGGCTACAGTCCATAGTGTTGCAAAGAGTTGGACACAACTGAGTACAAATGCAATATCCTAAAATTTATTTGTGTATGAATTCACAGTGGACACTTATTTGTATATATTCAATTTCTCCAATATTCCCAGAAGGTAAGATGTTCTAGTTCAAATTTATAGAACAGGAAACAGAAACAGACATGACAAGGAGCAGCTGAATCTCACAAAGCAGATTCCAATTTGAGCAGAGCACACTCTGATAGCTGACTCTATTTTAAGTCCTAGGATTTTCCATAGTACCAAAGCTGCATAGTTGTCCAACACGGTAAGATCAGTTTCATAGTTGCTTCTGAACTGTTTTTTCCATTTCTTGTTTTGAGATAGATGATGTGCTTACGTGCTCAGTCACGGGTGGCTCTTTGCAACCCCGTGGATTATAGCCTGCCAGGTGCCTCTATTCATGGGATTCTCCAGGCAAAAGTATTTGAATAGGTTGCTGTTTTCTCCTCCAAGGGATATTCCCGACCCAGGGATCAAACCAGCATCTCCTGTGTCTCCTGCATCTGCAGGAGGGTTTTTTGTTTGTTTGTTTTTACTAACGCAGCCTGGGAAGCCCAAATAGAGGATAAATATTGTAATTTTAAATTATTTGTTATTTAGATCCTGTAGGCTCATAGTTCTCTACCCTTTAATTTTTTGAGTTGTGGATTTATATTAATAACATTAAAGGAAAATAATTTATGACTTAGGACCTTATCTCCTTCCCAATGTAAGGTATAGATGTTCATTATTACATACAAGATAATTCAGTCTTTAAATTATATAATTAAATCACTATAATGACAGATTTGGGCAACTATTATCACATTCAATTTGGGGACATTTTCTTCACTCCAGAGCAGTCAATATTTATTCTCCCCTAAACCCCCAACTACAGCCCTTGGCAATCACTCATCCACATCCGTGTAGCATGTTTTAGTATTTCATTTTGTTTGTCATGTAATATTCCATTGTATACAAAGATCCACATTTTACTTATCTGTTAATCAGCTGCTGAAAATGTGGGTTTTCACTTTTTGGCTATAATGAATACTACTACTATAAATATCTGTCTGCAAGTTTTTATATGATCAAATGTTTTCTGTTCTCTTGATAATTATGAAAGAGAAACTGAGCCAGACAGACTCTGGCCAAAATGATAACAGATTTTATTCAGAAACTGTTGCCATAAGGGAAAAGAGACTTCAGAATCAAACTGAGCTTAGTTCTGAATACAGCAAAAAAAAAAAAAAAAAAAATGGTAGAAATTTACGGCCATTGTGCAGAGTATAGGTTGGAAAATTCTAAGAGAAGACGGGGTGTTCAGGGAGGTAATTCTTACTTAATAGGCTTAATGAGACTCTTCTAAAGTTAGGCCAAGAACTTGGACATCAAAGTTGGGGTATGAGAAATTTATCAGATATCAGTGGTGGTCACATAGCAGTGGTAGAGAGATTCTCATTAAACTAACTTGGCAGGATTTTTGCTAAAACTGGCCTCAGCAAAGATGGCTACAGAAGGCCAAAAAGTAGAGGCCTAGTTGAGAGCAGGGCAACTGCTGCATGATAAGATAACTCCATGTTAACCTTTTGAGGGACTTGCAGACAGTTTCCAAAGAGGCTGTCTCATTTTCCTCTCAGACACAGTCACTAGCAATTTATGATGGTTCCAGTTGTTCACATCTTCACCAATAATTATCATTTGTCTTTTTTATTGTAACCATCTAGTAGCTACAAAATTATCTCACATTACCCTAATGGATGGTAATATATATTGCCTTTTCATGCGAAGGTTGACCATTTGTATGTCTTCTTTGGAAAAACGCCTATCCCTTTACATGCTTTTAAAACCGAGTTTTTTGTTTTTTTATGATTGAGTTGTAGAAGTTATTTATGTGTTTTAGATACAAGCCTCTCAGCAGTTATATGATTTGCAAATATTTTCTTCCATTCTGTGGTGTTTTTTCTAACCTTCACGGCCTCATTTGAGGCATAAAAATTTTTAATTTTGATGAAGTTTAATCAGTTTTATCTTTTGTAGCTTGAGCATTTTGTGTTGTACCTAAGAAGGATTTTCCTAAGGTCATGGCATTTTCCTTCTGTATTGCTTCTAAGAGTTTTAGAAATTTAGGTCTATGACCCATTTTGAGTTATTTATGCATGTAATATGATGGAGGGGTCCAGCTTCATTTTTTCAGCATTGTACTTTAACTGAATGTTATGACAAGCATTATAATGGGGGGAAATCCTAGGCAAGATATAATTTGTTACACAGTAGCCTGCTTTTGTAGTGGTTTTTCACTTTTGTACTTTTCCATTGCAAAGAATAATATTTACGTAATGTACTTGTGTTTACAGCTTGAGTTTCTGATTATTTTATTTCCTCAGAAGAACATTATCTTTTTTATATCTACTAATGGTCTTCTATTCAGCAACTATTTAATAAATATGATTTATAAGTTTAGTGATTCTGCCTATAAATATGTTGAGGGAATCATCATCAAGTGAGACTAAAAAAGAAAAGATAGGATAATTAGCATTGATTCCATTAGACTGGACTTTCATCAACTCCACATTGACATCTGGAGGGAGTAAAATTCCCAAATATTTATTAATATTTGACATAATGAAAAATATTATTTATCACCCTATTGCCTTCAAACTTTTAAAGATAAAAATTTTAAATTATCCCCTAATCAAACTTGTGGAACAGAATTACAGCAATAGTATTTCTAGTGACAGGTAGCTTTAGCATATTGGGCTTCCCTGGGTGACTCAATAGTAAAAAAAAATCCACCTCAGTAGTAAAGAATCTTCCAAGTAAAGAATCGAACTTGGGTTAGATTCCTGGGTTGGAAAGATTCCCCTGGAGAAGGGAATGGCTATCCACTCCAGTATTCCTGCCTGAAAAATCCCATGGAGAGAGGAGCCTTGCAGGCTACAGTCCATGGGGGTCGCAAGAGTCGGACATCGACATGACTTAGGGACTAAACCTCTGCCACCACCACAGGTCATAAACCCTGCTTTGCTGGAATTGTCTCAGCAGTATTCCTTCATGGGCCTCTTCTCTCAGCCAGAAACCCCTTTCTCAACTTACATGCTCATAGAAAGTTCTTTATTAAGTGATAATGCCATGCCAAGGACAAGGTTGTTTTCTGAATTGTCCGTCTGTTCAGCGTCACACGCTTTATGACAGGAATAAAAATAGAGAATACTGATCTATATTTGACTTCCCTCCCCAGATGTTATTGTTTTTATACTTGCTGAGAAAGCTCAAGTACTTTGAACTTGCTTATGACTGTCTTGATTCTGATTCTCACTGGGTTTTGAGAAGAACACTGATCTTTGGCTGATGTTTAGTTTGTACACTTTGTTAGTAAGCATTTTTCATTATTTAGTGGATTATAGATCACATTGTTATTGAATGGATTATAGACTGCATTTGCTGCTCCTTGCTCCTCTTAAAATAGATTTGAGCGCCAGACCTATCTGGAAGGTTACTGTACCCTGATTTATTGATGTAAACTGGGCATATCCATTGTAAGTAGTCTGAATGAAGCTAAAATAAGATCATCAGGCCATTAGAAGAGTTTTTTACATTTTGTTATTAAAGTAAAATGGACTTCTATTGAGAAACTGTGCTTATGTTGGCTGGGGAATGTGGAAGTATCTCTAAGTGCCTCCTTAGAATAAATGTTTATGTAAAGGGGAAAATCTCATGGATAAATCACTGCTATCATTTTCACCTACCAGTATCTAAGCCATTTTTGATAAGTGTTAGGATTACCTACTCTACCTACTCTTAATTCCTCTTTCTTTTCTTGTAAGACTCCCTGTCTTATGATAAAGGACTTCACTGCTTCCTTTTAATTTTAGGAGGAGAAATGTAAAGTTTCTGTAATTTTTCATTTTCAAAAAGTCACATGATCCCTCATGAAAAAGACCATTCACAAAGCGCTTTAGCATTAACCTCATTTAATTCCTTCATCATACTTCAAAAGACTGTCCCCCTTCTACGTTGCCAATATTTCACCTTTTGGGCATCACCACTTCCTCATTCTGGCAGTTTAGATTATACATTCAGTTGTCTTTCAGAATTCAGTTGGGTTATAACAGAAACTCACTAAAGCCTGTAGCATTATGTCCATGTTATTATTATTATTTTTATTTTTTTTACCATTTAAGCATTAATCCTTAAAATTGTGATGGATGATTTTATAATTTTTAGATAACAAGTATCATTTTACTGTGATTTGGAGAGTAAATAAAATCATCTGCTCTCCCATTACAACTATTACAGGAAACTAGAATTGTTGTTTTTTCAGCAAGGATGACTTTTATAAAAGAGCTATGTAATGTTGTTGAAGGAGGAGGCCGCATGTCTGTCACATTATCAAAGTCAGAATAATTTATAGTTAATAGCAAGACATAAAGATTGGACCGCTGCTACTAGTGGATAAACACTCACGTTCCTCAGGCAGAATTCAGGTATTATCTGTGACCTTTTATAAATGAGAGCTTTAAGTGCAGGAGAAGCCATATGTAGAATCTCATTTTACTGGTAAGTAAGCCAAGGTTGAATAAGTTTAAGTAGTTTGCCCAAGACCACATAGTTTGCTGAAGCCAAAACAAAGCCAAGACGCCAACATTTGCTGCACTTTCCCACTGTTGAGCACTGTCACTTGGAGACGGCCAAGGCATGCATATGCTCCATCTCATTAACACTACAGATCTGTGAGGTGCCAGAAATAACACAGTAAGTAAGCACTAACCAAGTACTCAGTGTGTATCCAGCACTGAGTTAACTATAACGTGATAAAAATAGAAAGAGAGCACTGTGCTTTATATAATAAAGTTAAGCTTCCCTCTTAGGATATAGTGAAGTTATCTTTACAAAGATACGCATTATACCTCCATCTTCTCTCTTTAATCCCTACCTGGGAATCTTTCTAAGGGAAGGTTCTTTAGTGTTGAATTTTATTGTGCAAACGAAATGAGATCGTAGGGCAAGAGGACTGTTTTCCGTCTCTTTTCTACCGCCAGTAGTGTAGTGAAGCTGGCTTGTATTACCTTGCGAGAGCTGATTTTGCCATCCCTCCTCCAGCTCAGTGCTCACTGATGTCAGCTTCAGTTCAGTTCAGCCACTTAGTCATGTCTGACTCTTTGTGACCCCATGGACTGCAGCAGCCTTCCTGTCCATCACAACTCTCGGAATTTACCCAACCTCTTGTCCATTGAGTCGGTGATGCAACCCAACCATCTCATCCTCTGTCATCCCCTTCTCCCACCTTCAATCTTTCCCAGCATCAGGGTCTTTTCCAAAGAGTCAGTTCTTCACATCAGATGGCCAAAGGATTGGAGCTTCAGCTTCAGCATCAGTCCTTCTAATGAATATTCAGGACTGATTTCCTTTAGGATGGACTGGTTGAATCTCCTTGCAGTCCAAGGGACTCTCAAGAGTCTTCTCCAACACCACAGTTCAAAAGCATCAATTCTTTGGTGCTCAGCTTTCTTTATTGTCCAGCTCTCACATCCATACATGACCACTGGAAAACCATAGCTTTGACTAGACGGACCCTACAGTATGATGTCAGCTTGCTGCTGCTGCTGCTAAGTCGCTTCAGTCGTGTCTGACTCTGTGCGACCCCATAGACGGCAGCCCACCAGGCTCCTCCATCCCTCCATCCCATCTCCAGGCAAGAACACTGAAGTGGGTTGCCATGTCCTTCTCCAATGCATGAAAGTGAAGAGTGAAAGTTGAAGTCGCTCAGTCAGTTGCAATTAGCCCTGATGGGAATATTTACAACACAGAAATTGACTGGCACTACAAAAATGCAACTCTCTCTCTCCCCTAGCCAGTGCCTGTGTTAAAACATTTACCAGCAGGTCAGTGTACAACACCAGCATTCATTGGGCAGAATTGGACGAGTTATTTTTACTTCTTGAGCTATTAACTGCACCTTATGTGAAACAGGGATAGTGATATATCCTATAGCATATATCACAGAATTTTAAGAGGAACATGTGAGAGTACTTTGAAAATGTATGAAGTGAAATTAGTAATATCACAATGATAAGAGTTGTATATTCAGTGATAAAACATGAGACTCTTGGCAAAGCCAATATAGTGTAAGTGGATCTAGAGTTTCCTACCTCTGTATCTACGCTCAACCTGACAGTGTATCTGGTCAGATGAAAAGAAGAGTAAATTCAGAATCAAAGTATCAGGAAAAAGACTGGTTTCTATAGTATACATCAAGTAACAGACAGGTACCGAATACAATGTAGATTATTAGCCCAAAATAGTAACCCTATTCCTTTTTGCAAGCTTTGCCGTCTCTATGCCTCTGATGAATTAGGCTTATGAAGGTGGATAAAATATTTTCTGTATGTATACTATGAAGGGCCTCAGCAGAAAGAATTTTCTGTCTTCTTTTTATCACCTATTCAGTACAGAGCTCTGCCTGTAAAGAACACACAGAAAAAATTACTGATAAATTTGACCTCTTGAGGTTGCAAATTCCTGCTTTCATTTTAATGACACTTCAAAATACTTTAAGAAGCCTTATTCAAATCTGCATGAAAATCCCTACCCTTTGATTCAGTGTCACTGCCTTTTGTGGTTAAATAAGTTACATACTGAAACTACGAAATCATCTTCTGACTTCAAACACTCTTGAGAGTGCTTATGTGGAAAAGTGGGTACTTTATACTGGTCAGCTCTTATTTACCTTTGAAAACAAAAGAAAGCCAAGAAAGTTCCCTCCATAAAACACATCACTATTGATACTAGACTGTCAATCACCAAAACACCATACAGTTGCTTATTTTTCCTGATGTGAACTGTGTTGAAGATTGTCCTGAGGACTCGCTGTTCCCAGATGAAGGCTTTGTAGAAGCTAAGGAATCCTATTCTTTCTTAGCTGAAATTGAAATCATCATAGCCAGATAGATGTGAGCTTGTCATTCTCAAATTCCACCACCTTAATCTGGTCATTTAACCTCCCTAAGCCTTGGTGTCCTCATCTGTGAAATACATGTACGGGTTTGTGGTGAGGATTAAAGGAAGAAGGCTACATATATGGAACTCTTACACTGTCTCTGGCACATTATAAATAATACATTATTATTACTGTTCAGTTCAGTTCAGTCGCTCAGTCGTGTCTGACTCTTTGTGACCCCATGAATTGCAGCACGCCAGGCCTCCCTGTCCATCACCAACTCCCAGAGTTCACTCACACTCACGTCCATTGAGTCAGTGATGCCATCCAGCCATCTCATCTGCTGTCGTCCCCATTTCCTCCTGCCCCCAATCCCTCCCAGCATCAGAGTGTTTTCCAATGAGTCAACTCTTCGCATGAGGTGGCCAAAGTACTGGAGTTTCAACTTCAGCATCATTCCTTCCAAAGAAATCCCAGGGCTGATCTCCTTCAGAATGGACTGGTTGGATCTCCTTGCAGTCCAAGGGACTCTCAAGAATCTTCTCCAACACCACAGTTCAAAAGCATCAGTTCTTCGGCGCTCAGCCTTCTTCACAGTCCAACTCTCACATCCATCCATGACTACTGGAAAAACCATAGCCTTGACTAGACGAACTGTTACTACCTTTTAATAAATTGCTTACCCCTCGGTTTACTCCTATCTTGCCAAATCACATTAAATATGCTACTCTGTCCTTTTGTTTCCTCACATAAGAATTAGGTATAAGATCTACCACTTTTTGCTTCTCTGGAATAATAGAATTAATTCATGGTGGACTAAATTATTCTCAATGAGTATAGTGAGAACTCAGTGAAGTTCTTTTTTTAAAAAAAATATCACCAACCTTAGTTTTGTGACAAGCCAAGCTATCTCAACAATCCTAAAAGGTATCATGAAGGTTACCACAAGAGTTTTATGAAAAAAATAAGTTTTATGCACCTTTAAAATCGAATCATGTTACATAGTATGCTGCAGACTGGGAATACAATGAAAGGACAATTTGAATAGTTGAAAATAAAACAGCAGTGATATTCCATTTCAGAATGCCCAGGGATGATTGCTTTGAAGTCTTAAACTTTATAATCTGAACACACATACTCCTCCTAACAATGAACTTAAATAATGACAAGCGTGGAAGACACAATTCCAGAATACAATATTCAGATATTATAAAAGAATTAGTTTAGGGGAGTGGAGTATAGAATTGGTAAGATGCAAACATCATTTGCAAAGACAATGAAAATGAATTCTTTTATAATGCCTGAGATTTCTGCAGACATTGTACAGCCAGAAGCCATGCTGCTTACCTTTAACAGAATCTTCCTCTAGAGCCAAGCTCAAAGCTCAGTTGCGGAAGGGTAAGTATGAGTGGAGAAGTACAGAAGATTCATCGGAACTCAGAGTGCACAGGCACAGTGGGCTGTGTACTCCACCTCCCCTCCCAGAGAAAATAATTTCTGGACTCGTGAATGGATATTTTGCTTATAGTATAATATTAAAATAAAACTGTTGGCACACTGGGAATTCATTCTCTCTATTCAAATACTTCTAGAAATTTCCTTGGTTGATTTCAGAAAGAATAGTATTTTAAGAGGAAAAAATATATTACTTCTAAACTTTTTGGCTTCTTTGTTTAAATATAAATACAAATTAATATTCCTCGTTTGCCAGTGTGTTGAGTGTGATATGTTAAATTCTACTTTGAATTTAACATTTTTTGCTTTTATTTCGAAAACATGGGTTTCTGAAAACAATCATGTATGTTGGCTCCTGATTATCATCTAATTGATTATGAGATAAAATGTAACCTGTTGCAGGCTTTAAAATCAAGAAGCACCTATTAAGTATGTTAGGCAGAATTTTAGAAACAGAGACCTAATTGAAATAAAAAGGTGTTTATTTGGTGTTTGTTAGGAGACATATATTTGCCCAGGAGACATATATTCAAGAAACACTTGAATTGTGTACCACAGAACTATACAATGAAGGAGGCTTATAAAGGAAGAAAATCTCAAGGTTGCAGTTAGTTACATGAATGGTGGTGGTTTAGTGACTAAGTCGTGTCCGACTCTTCTGACCCCATGGACTGTAGCGCACCAGGCTCCTCTGTCCATGGGGATTTCCAGGCAAGAATACTGGAGTGGGTTGCCATTCCCTTCTCCAGGGGATCTTCCTAACCCAGAGACTGAACCTGGATTTCCTGCATTGCAGGCAGATTCTTTACCAACTGAGCTACAAGGGAAGCCCCTAGTTACATGAGTTGCGTATCAATCATTATAATCGGACCTGGCAAAAATTAAGGGTGTTTGTTAAGTAAAGCTTGGTTGGAATCCGAAATGGTTGCGTAGTCACAGGGAGAGACCTTGAGAGCTGGACGCTGCACCTGGCAGCTGCTGTGCAGAACACAGCTGGTGGTGAGCTCGGGCCTGGTACAGTTCAAAGACAGTTGGTGTTTTCAGTGGTGCAGAGATGTGTCTGAGAGCTGATCCGCAGTGACCCCTCAACTCCGTATTTTAAGCTTGTGAGTACCCATTATAATATCGATTGGTCATCAAATGCATTTGCTGTGAATGTATTACACACTAAAGAAGGTAAAGGGAACAGAATGGGGAGGAGGAAGCTAGAGCTGGAACAAGAGTTTCATGCGGCTTCAGGGAGCGTGCAGTTTCACGGAGAGAGAAGATTTGAAACAGTAATTGAATCTTATAAACAGAGGAAACCCTAAAGCCGTACGGTCAGATGGTTTTGTTTCTCAGCTAAGGAAACACAGCACTGAGATGAATTGACACGTCCAACCCATTTGTAGTTTCAGACGTTGCTGGGAGAGAGTAGGCTGTGGGCGCGGAATTAAAGAATGGGTTTGGTGGGCTACATGGAAGTTCAACTACTGTTGCTCACTGTATATCGATTCCTGGGTCGGAAAGATCCCCTGGAGGAGAGCGTGGCAACCCACTCGAGTATTCTTGCCTGGAGAATCCCATCGACAGAGGAGCCTGGCGGGCTACAACCCACAGGATCGCAAGAGTAGAACATGACTTAGTGACTAAACCCCCGCCACCCCTGCGTGTCAAGCTTTATGCTATGTTCTTATGTCCTTACCACCTCTTTTACTTTATCCTAACAATGTTGTGTTCGTCACTGAGTCCTGTCCAACTCTTTGCAACCCCTTGGACCATAGCTCATCAGGCTCCTCTGTCTGTGGAATTCTCCAGGCTAGAGTACCAGAGTGGGTAGAGCTTCCCTTCAGGAGAAGGTGATGGCACCCCACTCCGGTACTCTTGCCTGGAAAATCTCATGGTTGGGGGAGCCTGGTAGGCTGCAGTCCATGGGGTCACTAAGAGTCAGACATGACTGAGCGACTTCACTTTCACTTTTCCCTTTCATGCATTGGAGGAGGAAATGGCAACCCACTTCAGTGTTCTTGCCTGGAGAATCCCAGGGATGTGGGAGCCTGGTGGGGGGTCGCACAGAGTCAGACACGGCTGAAGTGACTTAGCAGCAGCAGCAGCACACCTTCCCATCTCCAGGGGACCTTCCTGGCTCAAAGATAGAACCCAGAGCTGCTGCATTGCACTTATTACCATCTGAGCTATAAAAATGTTATATGTTAAATATTATTAACCAAAGTCTGAAGAAGTAAAGTAGTTTTCCCAAGGACTCATAAGCGTTATATTACGGATTCACACCCATAACTTCTGACAATAAATTCAGCCTTCTATAGCACACCAATGTGGTGAGTAAAAGCATTTCAAGTTGCGTTTGTTTTAAATAAGAAATGGGACTGATATGTTGGAGGAAGAGAAGATAAGATACCTTGCTGGGAAGCAGAAATAACTGTGGAAAGTTTTATATCTATAGAAAGTTACACAGCAAATCCAAGGTGAGCTTGTTTCATACAAGACAGAGTATTAGAATATTAAAGTAGAAAGGGAGGCAGGGAAAGGGGGATTAATAGTCTTTGAAATAAAACTGAGCCTAGCTGATAGAAAATATCCTATGTATGTCTATGAATGGTTGTAATATATATTGATTCAAAACAGCTAGGGAAGCAAAAGGATTCAGCACCTTGTAGCAGTAATTATCAATTTGTGCTTGGATTATAGGTAATATTTTTCTTCTGCAATCATTTCAAAGAAATAGATATGTGGAAACTAGATTATTTGCTGAATTGAAAACACTGCTGAATTTTAAACCATAATAGATAAGAATTTGAAATAAAAATTAGAACAACTTGTACTGAATTGGAGTATGAATAGCTCATTATTTTATCAGTTAATTGCTTTCCATCTTTTTTCCTAATTAGAGTTAAAAACTTAACAGTCTATTTTGATGAACTGTTCACAAGAAATTTGTAGTTTTTAAATGCCAGCTTGTGTATAAGTAGATACTCACAGACTCTTTAAATTTGTACAGTTTAGGTTGGCCCAGCTTCCCTAGTGGCTCAGAGGTTAAAGCGTCTGCCTGCACTGTGGGAGACCTGGGTTCCATCCCTAGGTCAGGAAAAGCCCCTGGAGAAGGAAATGGTGACCCACTCCAGTATTCTTGCCTGGAAAATCCCATGGACAGAGGAGCCTGGTGGGCTACAGTCCATGGGGTCGCAAAGAGTTGGACACGACTGAGCAAGCGACTTAACTTAAACAATTCCAAGCATAACATTAGAGCTATATTAGACACTCAGTAAACTTTTACTTATTGTATTTGGTTTGGCTCCTTATTTATTTATTTATTTTTAATGTCACAGAATGTTACAGTGATAATTATGACTTTAGTTCTCGACTTGCTTTAGATGATTTTGTTTCAATTTATCTGTTACATATTGATGCCATTTATTAAGGCCTTTTTTCCTGTGATTTCTTTCTGGAAATCAATAAGATGTTATTTATTTTCATTATTTCTCAAAAAATGTCAGTGTTTTAAAATTATTCAAATTGTTATAAACCAAACATCACAAAGGTTATTTATAATATGATCTTGTAATTACACATGATGTGACTTTGATGTCCCATACAAATGCTATAGTGTTACATTTTCTTCTCCTATTTCTCTCCCACTTTAGAAATAAGATAATTCAGCATGACCAACATACTGCCAAGTGTCAGTCACTCAGTCATGTCTGACTCCGTGACCCCTTGGACTGTAGCCTGCCAGCCTCCTCTGCTCATGGAATTCTCCCGGCAAGAATATTGGAGTGGATTGACATTCCTTTCTCCAAGGGGATCTTCCTGACCCAGGGATTGAACCAGGGTCTCCCTGAATCGCAGGCAGATTCTTTACCGTCTGAGCCACCAGGGAAGCCCATATATGGCCAAGCTATTTCCAGTAATTGACATTCCCTGATGGAAATGATCTTTTTTTTTTTCCTAAACTTACTTCCCTCACTTTGCACTTTTGAAACTAACCAGCTGCCTCAGCTGACATTTGTAACCACACACAAACCGTGCTCACAAAACTTTCCTGTAATAACCATTTCATCTTAAGAACACCTGCTTTCTCAGAGCGGAGAGAGCTGCAGGCTGTATCAGTTGCTTCAAAGTCTCCAGGTTGTAGTTTAGGCTCCTTCCACGAAATCCGTCTGAGGTTTCTTCCTGATGTTAACAGTATATGTGCTGCGGGTTTTGTTCATGCCTTTGGGTTTTGAGAAACTTCGTAGATGTTCTTCTCTAAAAATCCCTTAATAACCTTTGCTGAGAATATGCTTTCTCAAAACACTTACGTTAACAGAAAGTTCATAACACATTTCACGTTGCTCACAATATTCAGCACGTGCCCTTTACCCAACAAGAAAGATAAAAAACGTGAAAGGTCAATACTAGTTCAAAGAAAGGGGGGAAAGAAGGAAGAAAGAGAAAAACAGGAATAATAACGGCTAAGTATATTTCCCTGTTTTGGATGTTTATAGTGAGGTGTGAAAGTCCAATATTTCCTTAAGCAAATTAAATGAAACAAAATTTGGGTTTTTGTATTCATTAGTGTAGATGTATTTGATCTGGCCAGGAAAACTTTATAAATTACTTTTTAGAAAAAAAAAAAAAAACAATATTATGTAAAATCTAAGGAAAGGATTTAAGCATAGTAGTGACCAGAATCGAACAATCTTACCCTCATATTTGGATGGCCAGTTATATATTTCCTTGAATAGAAAATGATAATAAAAACAAAAATAAAAAAACAAAATTTATTAAATTCATTTGTAACTGGACAACTTTGATCTTCTGAGTTTCTACCTTGTTCCTTCATTTGCACTATATTTCTGTCTTGTGTTTTTTTCCCCCTAACTTGCTCCATTTGAAGTCTCCTTTTCCCAGGCTCTAGGGTTGTACTCCTTCTTCCTTTTGATTTCTGCCCTGGGTGGGTAAGGTTGGTCCAGTGGGTTGTGTTGGCTTCGTGTTGGGGGTTACTTGTGCCCGCAGTCTAGTGGGAGGAGGTGAGTTTACCTTTTTCCCCTGCAGTGGACAGGACAGTGTGAGCTGGTATGATCTGGGGTGTCTGGGGGACTCCCGTCTGCTGATGGCTGGTTTTGTGGTTTTTTCTTGCTTGTTGTTTGGGAGAAGCGTCCTGCACTGGGTGCCATTGGCAGCTGGGTGCTCCTGAGCTTTGTATGCAGGTGTAGTCCTTCCTGGAAGTTCTCACTAATTAATAGTCCCTGGGATTAGGAGTTCTCTGGCAGTGTAACTAGACAACTTTTTATATCAAAAAAAAAATCCACATTCTTCCTTAACTTTAGCTGATCGCAAGATCATGACTGTGGCGAGAAGGCTGGGGCGCATCCTTTCCTGTTTGAGGTGCTGATTAACTTGTGAGTGTGCGTGCTTTTCAGGTGAACAAAGCTTGGCCACAAAGGTGGATCAAACATTTTGGAGTAATTTATTGCCTTTTTAAAAGAATAGTGTAAAATACTTACCAGCATTGAAAATATTTTTCTATGAAATTTTAAATAGCATAAGCAGTGAACGATTTACCAATATTTGTTACTTGTGCTATGTTTTTGTTCTTCTGTGGGTTGAGGCAGTATTCTTAATTAGCTTTAGTAACATGTGACTTAGAAATTGGAGTTGAATAAGTCAGTGTAGTACAGGCAAAGCATTTATGTTTGGATTTTTAATTGAAATATGAAAGATTTTAGAAACCTGTAGGCATAGTATCAAATCCTCTTTTTCTGAGAAAATTGCTTAATCACTGCCCAATTACTGTGCCTTTTGCAGTCATATTTAACCCTTTCTGAGAAGACTCTACTCTGCAGGTTCTATAAATGTTTTCTTCTAGTTCTTTTTAATACAAGATTCCACAGTAATATTTACTCACATTCTAGGTCCCTTGTCTATTCACGTGACCTCAAAATGAGCAAGAAAATAAAAGATAAGAAAGATAAAATAAATGCATTCAATTTTCTAACTGCATGAGAAATATATTATTTCCTCAGCAATCTTTTTAATGTCCCTTACACAGTTACTTTTGACAATTCATTTACTTTATACATAGTATGCTTGCTAGAGGTTATATTGAATGCTTCTCTAAATTCTTCTCTTGTATGTTTTTTCTTCCCAGTTACTGGCTGACAAACAAAGTTCCCATCAAAAGACCCAGCACAGGGCTACTCATGTATACACTTGCCACGAGATTCTGTGATGAGATTCACCTGTATGGATTCTGGCCATTCCCTAAGGATTTGAACGGGAAAGCTGTCAAATATCATTACTATGATGACTTAAAATATAGGTACTTTTCCAATGCAAGTCCTCATAGAATGCCGTTAGAATTCAAAACATTAAATGTGCTACATAACAGAGGAGCTCTGAAACTGACAACGGGAAAGTGCGTAAAGCAGTAAAGCACACCTCAAACACACAAGCAGACTGAATATGCACTTCTTTTCTGAAGATGCTTCCTAAGATTTGAAAACAGGATCCAACACAAGACTGGGTTGCAGCATCCACCACTTACCTGAGAGGTGTTGAAAGGACATCCATGCGAAATCTACTACCAGCTGATGAAATACCTGCAAAGTGCTCTAAAAATTAAGTATTTTGACTTCAAGGGTCCTAGTAAGTGCCACTTCCACTCAGAACACAGTTTGAATGTATAATCAGTAGTGTTTACAAGATCCAACAATGCACTCATCATTAGTTAACGAAGCAAAAATGTTCATCACTGTTGGGTTGCCACTGCAACGCCAAGCACATGAGAAGAGGAACCCAGGAACACAACTCAGCCCTTGGGGAAACTGGACTGTCCTGTCAGCAGAAATCAAGATGGAAACAGTTTGAGCAATGAAATCCGTAAGGTTAAACAACTCAAGAAAATGCCTTCAGTCAGGACTCTGAGTCTGATCATGATGAACTTTATGTTTTGTTTCTGTTCTTGTTTGCCTTTTGGAGTCTCTTTTTGTTTGGGTATCGGGGTGCTTTGAAATCCTTTCTGAGATAAATATGAATGAGATAAATGACCTTTAAGTGATTGTTTTTAAAGTTCTTATTTTTTTAAACAGTTATCACACAATACTTTGTAAAAAATTTTATTTTGCACAACTGTAAACCTCCCAATTTTTTCCCAATGGTGTAGAAGGTACCAGCCAAACTGTTTCACTCAGTTATCTCGAGCCATTCTAAAGGAAAGACAAACTCTGTGTCATCTGAGATGGTAAAATTAGCAGGAAAAAAAAATTACTTTTGGTACCAAAGATTATACGGATGTGTCTACACGAGAAACCAGTCTCCTTTCATGAAAATAACATATTAGTATATTACAGTGCTACTGCTACTAATGTGAAAATTGTCTCTAGGTATTTTAAATTTTTCACACTCAACCTTCATTTTTGTTTGAAGGAAGATTCCACAGCTTTTACATTTCATAATGATTTTGTGGAAGCATTTTGCCCATTAGAGTAAATGTTTGACTGGTAGGGCTGAAATGTGACTTCCAGTTCTTTGATATCCCGCTTGTTAATTCAGATAGAAACAACGACTTGCTCTGTAGATGACTTAAAATTTCTTAGTGCAGAAATAATATGATTAATAAATTGCTATTTTCATCACAGAGATAATTTTAAGAGGTTTAACAATGAAACTGTATGTCAGTATTTTGAACTTCAGATTAATTAAATTGACCAATATTTTTTCTATAGTTAAATTTATTCACATTATCACATTAATGTGTTTCCAGAGAAGCACATGAACTTATTAATAAAGTGATTTTTGAAAATTTTAACATATAACAGAATTGACCAACAGGCCAATTTCTGGTAATTACTATGCTGGTAGGTAATTCTGACGGTAAATTGTTTCTTTAGAAAGCAGAAGTACTACGTACCCACTTCTACTCTTGGCCTGAAACAACATAGATTACTTCTTGTTTCTTAGGGAAGGCAATCTGCGAAAAGAAGAAATAGCATGAGGAATATATATGTTTTGTTTCTTGGCAAAGAAGGCCTGAAAAAGAATAAATAGCATAAAGAATATACATATATATATGTTATCAAGAAAAAGGATATTCATAGTAATACAGTTCTCAATATATTAATAATATGTGGTATTCTTTTTAGAAATATGATAGAACCTTGGGATATAGAAGATTATATTTTCTGAGAATTTATGTGTCTCAAAACAAAATAGAATCCACAAAGGAGATACATAGCCAAAAATGGATAGAATATGATGTACTTTTATCACTGAACCTCTTATTATTGGCAAGTTTTTAAAGGATTAGGCCCATATTTTGAATGTAACCTTGAAAAGTCTGATTTACCCAACCAATCAAAAGTAGGCAATTACTTAATTTGGACTTGCAGACAAGCTGTTTGAGTACTCTTTAATTTAAACTCAATAAACATTTTGAAATCACAAGTCAATTCTTAGAGATAAGATAGATCTCAGAACTTATTGAAGGTAAAAAGCGGCATCAAGGTACCTTGCCATTTTGACTGCGCTTTCAACAAATGTGTTTAGACCATTTTAAGGCCACAGCAAAAGCATCCCAGACATTCACTGTTCCGTGCATTGATGTTCATCTCATAAATGCATTGAGTAGTGCCTTTTTAGCTTCACATTGCTTTGTTACCCTATGCTTTATGTTCTCTAAATACGTTGCCCAGTTCTGAAAATTCTCAGCATCTAAAAAGGGCTTCAGTATCGACTGAGACTACTTTTGTTCATCTCAGGGAACTTTCAATAGTCAAGAATGAATTCAATTAAAGACATTTAGTGTTCAAAGAAAACAAACTGTACAAGACCAATCCATTCCCTGTTGTAGCGCTTTCCATCTTCCCTCCCCCTTCACCATCCACTATGGCCTTCTTACAAGGGTGGGGCAGGGAGATTACTGAAGGCTGACAGCAAGAATAAGAAAAAGGATTCAGATCTAACCAATCAGGGGGCAAAAGTGACCACAATGAAATCAAATTATAAGTACATACTTGAAATATTTGTGTTTGTTTTTTTCTTCTGAGAATATGTTTGCAGCTTTAATATTTTATTTCCTTTTCATGATTTAAACCTGTACCTGGCAATACTCAGGCAGCTGAGTGTGAAACACTCCTGTCCCTTCGAGAACATGGTTGTTACTGTGCTGTTGACATGAAGAGGCCATGGAAACATTTTCATCATTATGACCCAGCCTGTTCTATACTTAATATTAAGTTGCTGGAATAAAAAATAATAAATCAGTAACAGATTTTTCTGGGCAGATCTGATGATTGAGCCCACAGGACTGAAAGTTTTTCTATCTGAAAGAAGGTGCTGGGCATTCAAATGTGTTTATGTATTGTATATCATATGAAATGTATATCAGTTGCTAATGGGAATTTCTACATATATGCTTACAGAAGCAGTTTATTTAAATAATGCTGTAGGTAGTGTACATACCAACTAGTTCTTAAGCTACTACGCAGGAAGAAGGTGAACAAATTAATTTATTTCTGATTGAGCCAGTTAGTCATGATACACACAGTGTGGTGTTTGGTTCATAAGAGAGTTGTTTTATGTGGTTATCGTTGGGAGTATCCATAACTGTGGAAGGGGTGTAGGAAGAGTTATGTGTAGTTAGTTGTGACCTCTACCAGTTTGAGAGTTTCCCCATCAGACATGATCAATATACCAATGTTTGACAAGTTGAGTCAGAGAGGGTTATCGTTCCTATTTGATGAAATAAAATCCAAATAAAGCCCACCTAGAAATAGATATTTTATTATATATGTGCTATAGATATATCTACATAGTACAAATAGACATGTGTGATGCATATATACAATGTTATATATGTGTGTCTGTGTGTATACACACTGAGTCTGTAATATACACACACTCGATTTGTGTTACGCTCATGTCTTCAGGGTTTGCACTGTGAAGCACTCTGGAGATAAGACCTCTTTAGAATAAAGAAGTTCTTTTGAAACTTCAGTTGCTAACCTGCTTTAAAGGGATCTACTTTGTAACTGAATTCTATGTTGTTCATACCTAGAGTTACAATGAGGGTCTAGTATATCCAAATCTTTAAAAAAACGAAAAATTAAAAAAAAATGTCTTCAAGCTGGCAATGTATTTGAATTGCAGTTTTCAGATTGTGGCTCCAGAATCATTGTCTCCCCATTTAAGTAGCACCTTTTAATAATTACTGTTTCTTTGTGTAGGCAAAAGCACAAGAGTTTCAAATGTATATAGCAGGGGGGAAAAAAAGAGTTTACAGAGATAGTATTGCTGCACAGAATAATTGCTACTGAGTGTTTCTTATATCATTTGTGCAATTGAAAGATGAGGTTTATTCTGTCAAGTTCATTCTCTTCAACACTGTTTCCCTTTCCCTTTTGTTTATGTATAGCAATCAGGTGTTATTGTTTTATCATTTGTAAAACTGTAAAATAAATTAAACCCCTTTTTTTTTCATTTTTCTCTTATCTCTTATATCTACGAGGTCTGTTCCACTTTGCACGTCAACATAAGGTGGGTGATACCAGCTTTAACAAGCTTTACCTAGGGTTCCTGTTTTCCCTCCCCGTCAGCCCCAGCTATTTGCAATTTAGCCAGTCATTTCTTTAAAGTGTATACAGAGCAATATGGACAATATCAAAACTCTCATGGACATCCAGGAATCCTGAACAGTTTGTGTGTGTGTGTGGTGCATTGTGTTTGTAGTTGAGGGAACAGAGTGTTACATAAGCTACAGTCATTTATATCCAATTTGTATTCCCGCTGACTGTTGTCAGTGGGTCACTCCAGCTTCATGGCTGAAGAAGCCGGTGGCTCCTTACACGTTCTTATGGCTGTCCTGTGACTTGTGATTGCAAATGCTATTACACCCACTTGCTCTTGTTTGCAGTTCATCTTCCAAAGGATGATCCTAAAAACCGCATTTTTAAAGCTTTCATGGCTTTCTAGGGCTATCTAGTCTGTGTTCAGACTGCATTATTTTCTCCAGAAATTATTAACTTTAGTTTCTTGAGGTCACTTTTTACCTTCTGTAATTTTAAAATATTTGGTAGAGACCAACGGTGAACCATGAACAAAGGTTGGTGAATATCAATCTTGTTTGTGTAATTTTTTTCTTTCAAAGATCCACATACAGTGGGCAATCCCTGTTTATTCTTGGGATATAGTCAGACCTCAACATGAGCCCATGAGATGCGAGCTACAATATCCCATTTTTATAGACGTGAGATTATGTGATTCACTGAAGGTCACAAAGCCCAGAAACGAGAAAACAAGGATCTGAATTCAGGTGGTCTGTCTGCCTTCAGTGTACACTTTCTTAACCTCAGGTTTTGATGCCAATACTGATGGCAACACTTGTCAATAACTGGCAAGAAGTTCGCAAGTAAGTCGTTATTTAGTGAGCATAGATTAAAAGCTGGGGTAAGTCTATCAGTTCAGTTCAGTCACTCAGTCATGTCTGACTCTTCCTGGACTGTAGGCAGGGTCATAATTTAGACTTGGGAGCAGCCTAATAAGTGAGAAAGGAATGATCATCTCTAATGACAGAGCTGTACCTTCCAGGGCAGGGTCTCCTGTGTGGTTCTCCATAAAAACTGTTAGTTCTTGCTTCCTATATTTTTTCATGGAAGCTGGATTACTCTTATGTTAGAATCTGACTTGATGTATCACAAAATATATTGCACTGCATTTAAAGTCTAATTAAGAGATTTCTATACAAACATTTTGATTGAATCTGAGTATTATTTCCTCTAAAAATTTAGCACTAAATATTTACATAAATATCTTGAGGTTGAAATTCTGCGAATGACTAGGTTCATCCATTTTATATTGATTTTTTTTTTATTAGTTTCCTTCTTTTCCTGAGAATGGAAGTAACCTAGTCGCCAAATTAAGGAGCAGTTTAATGATTTCCACTATATACTGGCTTCATCATGCACGAGCCCATAAAATCAAAAAATAAAAAGATCTCAGATAGAAGAATATCAGCATCGTTCAGTCTGTTCCTAAAAGATAGATTTCAGTCATGTAGGTTCTGAATTTCTGAAATCTCGATCAACAAATTATGAAATGCTAACATAAGTCTCTCTCTGTTAAAAATACTTTTGCTTCCAGATTTCTGATTTCTGACTCAGTCCCCAACGTGGAATTTCTCAAGTAAATATAAGCAAACACTGGTCCCGGACTCGCACGACAAAAATGTGCTCGATGGATGACAACTCTGTATGTCTCTTCCTTGCAGATTCAGAAAATATATTAACATAGGAAAAGATCGGCAAAATCTTGCAATAAAGGAAGAAATTCCTGTTGTTTAAAAGTCATACATAATTTGTATAAAAATCCTGTTAAATATGAAATTATGTTCTTCAGAACAGCGTTTTGGATAACACTTATGAATATAAATACCAGTACAGAGAGAACAGGTAAGAGCTCCGGTTAGAAAGGTTGATGCTTCCTTTACTCAGTGTTTTTTCTTTTCCCATAGGGTAAAGTAGTTTTGAAGAATATTTTCAAACAGGAAAATATTTTAAACATATATTTATTCTCTACACTCTTTATATTAAATTTTACTAACAGCTTTTCTCTTTTCTATAATAGTAATCATATCTTGACTACATTCCTAAGAGCAGTCCCAAACCTAAACTTTATGACTCATTCCAGACAACACACAAATAAGTTAGCTTTAAAACATTAATAGCACAGGAAGAGAAAAAGCCTGTAATGAGGTGCTAATTTGCGTTTTCTAGAACCACTCAGTGTGTTTCAGTAAGCTGTCTCTCTGCTGTCTGTCCTGCCCGGCTTCCGCCGCTCCAGCCTCCATCCGGGCACAGATGGGCTGCCTAAGAACCCATCTGCTGGGGCTGCCAAAATGTAAACACACTCCGCTGGCAGCAGATGTTTCCAGGAAAGAGCACTTCCACCAGAGCTGTTCCGCTTCGGGTTCCGAGCGCGTCGATCTCCACGACTGCGCATAAGGTCGCTGTGTCCAAATAGATCATTTGTCTCTCAGGTACAGAACAATCACAGGGGAGGTGATTCAATGTGTGATATTTACCATGTGCATATACGAAGAAATGTTTCTGAAGACTTTCCTAATAAGTCAAGATTTTTCTTTTGTTTTAATATGGGCTTTTAGTAAGACCCTATTTGCTGAGCTCTCAAAGGTCAAACATAGGCTTAGCAAAAGAAAAGTAGGTATACTTTCTGCTTTTCTATGGACATCGTTGTAATTGTTAGTGTTCTTGTGAGTTGTTCGAATAATCATCTGTATTCATGGTTCTCAGTCCTACTTTTTTTTATCAATACATAGGCATTTAATTTATGGGGTAATTCTATTTAATTCTACAGACACTGATGGCATATTTTCTTATGTGAGTTTATAAACTCTGTTAATATGTCTGTCTTTGCAAGTATTATATAAAATATGCAAGTATTATCTAAAAATAATTTATCTTATAAAATAGTTACATTTATTCAACATTTATAAAGTAATACTCCCTACTAGGCATTCCATGATGGAGAAGGCAATGGCACCCGACTCCAATACTCTTGCCTGGAAAATCCTATGGACGGAGGAGCCTGGTAGGCTGCAGTCCATGGGGTCGCTGAGAGTTGGACACGACTCAGTGACTTCACTTTCACTTTTCACTTTCATGCATTGGAGAAGGAAATGTCAACCCACTCCAGTGTTCTTGCCTGGAGAATCCCTGGTGGGCTGCTGTCTATGGGGTCGCACAGAGTTGGACACGACTGAAGCGACTTAGCAGCAGCAGGCATTCCATGAAACATAAGAAATACCTTTCCTCCTGGTTACCAAAATTTAGATGAAAGAAACAAACATGAAAATAAATAATCATATCCTTTAGTGGCCAAGATTCTATTCCTAGAGTGCCCAGAGAGTTAGGGGAACATAGCGGGGGCCAGGCAGAGGACACAGGCTACTTTGAGTGTGATTTGTAATCAGGTGGTCAAATCAAGACAAGCTATTGCCATTAACACAGATGATCCAAAGAACAGAATCTAGCTGTGGATTTTGTTTGTTTTTGTTTGTAATCTAGCCAGTTTGAGAAACTATTACCCTAAGAAACTGCAACAGTCAACAGTCCCTGCTCATGGAAATTACAGTTTCCACCCCAGCTCCTGACCATATTTCCCCAGAATCATTGTTGAAGTACAAGTTTAAATAAAGCTGAAATTCACCCTAAAACAAGCACTTACTACCAAGACCAAGTAGCCACAGACCTTTTGAAATTATCTACCACACAAAAACCTCCACTTCCAAATGTCTCTGTTTCAATATTTACTTTGTTTCCAGCTTGAGGGAATGGCACCTGAAAGGAGGCATCTTGTACTTACTTCCAAGTAATGACTTTTTTAAGTGATTTATTTCTCTCACTCCAGTACATGTTTCCAAATTATCGTGAATTTTAAGATCGATTTGGGGATGATTCCAGAATTTCAAACTCCCATGTGCCTAGACTTTCCAAGACGCGAATGTGAGCCTTCTAGTATTACTTCTTAGGGAATGACCACGCCTTCTCTCTTTGTGGGCTCCCTTTTTTTATGTCCGTATCTAAAATGTGTTTCAGTAGGATTTTTCTTGTCTTCTTTAATCTCTACATGTTTAGTGAAGTCACTCAGTCGTGTCTGACTCTTTGTGACTCCATGGACTGTAGCCTACCATGCTCTTCCGTGCATGGGATTTTCCAAGCAATAGTACTGGAGTGGGTTGCCATTTCCTCCTCCAGGGGACCTTCCCAAGCCAGGGATCGAACCCAGGGCTCCTGCATTGTAGGCAGATGCTTTACCGTCTCAGCCTAGGTTCTTTTAAAAACATAGCTCAAAGGGATTTTAGTGCAAATAGTCAAACGGACAAATGCTCCCAAGAAGCAGAAGTGTGCAACCAGGGTATCATAGATTCAGTATTTGTATCCCTCCAAAATTCCTATGTTGAAACTCAATCCCCAGTGTCACAGTATTTGGAGGACCTCTGGGAGGTAATTAGGTCATGAGGGTGGATTACTCATGAAAGAGATTAGTGCCCTGATAGAGGGGACACCGGGGAGCTCTCTACCTCAGCTTCCTATGAGGACACAGCAAGGAGACAGCTGTCTTTGAACCAGGAAGCAAGCCCTTACCATAACACCAAGCTGCTAGTGATTTGAATCTAGTCTTCCCAGTCTCCAGAACTGTGAGAAACAAATGCTTGTTGTTTATTATATTTGGTTTCTATTCTATTACGGCCACCTAGTCTATTATATTTGGTTTCCTAGTGGCTCAGATGATAAAGAATCTGCCTACAATGCAGGAGACTTAGGTTCTATCCCTGGGTCAGGAAGATGCTCTGGAGAGGGACTGGCCACCCACTCCAGTGTTCTTGCCTGGAGAATCCCATGGACAGAGGACCCTGGTGGGCTACAGTCCATGGGGTCACGAAGAGTCAGACACGATTGAGGGAAAAACACCCACATAGCATATTGAATGGGCTAAGATGTGGGGAAAGTGTTACAATAAAGGAGAAAAAAAGCCTGTATAAAAGATATGTTTTCAAATTGACTTCTGTGAATACTGAGTGTGTAATCCCACTTGGACTATCTGGGGAAATTTATGGTAAGGATCTCAGGATTCAAGGAATGTAAAGAAGCAGCAATTACCCATCAGATCCTGTCTCCCATTGAGTGTTCCTTTATGAGTCGTAAATTCCCTGAATTTCTGAGCTGCACACATGAATTCTCAGCTAGCTCCCACAGGTGAAACATATGCTAGAAAAGCACCCAAGCGGCATGCAGTTCTCCAAACTGCTGGCTGGCTGTAAGCTTTACAGAAGAGTTTATATGGGAAGATGTTTTGCAGCTGTAGTTCTATCATGTGTAAACAGTTCCAAGTCATAACTGGTATTCATCATCTCCTTTCTTAGAGCTCCTTAATGCAGTTCGTGTGGGTTTCTTGCTGAAAGGGGTGATCCAGCCTTCAAGGAGTCTGGCATTTAGCTGACTTGTCTGTGGCAGACCTGTGTTCTGTGCTAAGTCACCTCAGTTGTGTCTGACAATGTGTGATGAACTTAAATGGCTGCAATTATCCGTTCAGTTCAGTTCAGTTGCTCAGTTGTGTCCAACTCTTTGTGACCCCATGAACCGCAGCGCTCCAGGCCTCCATGTCCATCACCAACTCCCGGAGTTCACCCAAACCCATGTCCATTGAGTCAGTGATGCCATCCAACCATCTCATCCCCTGTCGTCCCCTTCTCCTCCTTCTTTCCCAGCATCAGGGTCTTTTCCAATGAGTCAGCTCTTTGCATCAGGTGACCAGAGGAGTGGAGTTTCAGCTTCAGCATCAGTCCTTCCAATGAACACTTAGGCCTGATCTCCTTTAGGATGGACTGGTTGGATCTCTTTGCAGTCCAAGGGACTCTCAAGAGTCTTCTCCAACACCACAGTTCAAAAGCATCAATTCTTCTGTGCTCAGCTTTCTTTATAGTCTAACTCTCACATCCCATTCAGGTTTATTTCTGGGCCCTGAAACACCAAGATCCAAGGAATCTTCCTGGTTCCAGACATGCCCTCGTCCTTCCCCATCAAACAGCATGCACTCTGACTATTTGTCATGATCAGTGTAGATGATACCCTGCCAGAATCAGCACCTCTTGGTCATTAGCATGAGCAGCCCAATTTCATAAGGTGTTAATTTTAGCTTCCTGTTCATTGAGATCTTTACTGTGTTCCCCGGAAGAAACATTTCCTCAATAAAAATCAAAATTTATAAAACAGTCTAAACTGTGAGTACATGAAACACAGTTTCCAAATTGAATTGACAAGGGTAATGTGAAGAGAACCAATGGTACCTTTATATTGCTTATGGAATTGATATTATAGATATGAGGAACCCAGCAGTTTATACCGGACATTAGTTTAACAGATAAGGCACATTGCAAAGGACGGTAGACAAAACATGCATGGTACTGAGGCTCTGAGCTTTCATTTCACTTAACAGTTAAGAGGTAGTCCCCTCATCATATTAGTTTGACCCTTTGTGGTGATAAGGTGTATAATGAGACAAGTAGATTTGCCATAAAATGGTCTTGTTCACAGAAGGAAATTTGTATGATCTCATTCTGATGAATTTGGTATTTTGTAAGAGCCTAGATGGTAAGGTCGGCCAAGTACTGCATGTGGGAAAGCAAATCCGTATCCAAAATTATGTCAGCGCTAGTAAGATTAAACTGCTGCCTCCTCCAAGGTTGAAAGGGTCTAATTTCAACGTGCCTCCAAATTGTTCAAATTGAGGGCCAGATTGTTCAGACCAAGGGCTTGGTTGTTGCCATTGACAGTGTATCCATTCAGTGTGGTCACAATAGCTAACAGCCAGAGTGAGAGGGAACCCACACTGCTGGGTTCCTGCATAGCTCCTTCTCAGCCCTAATGAGCAGTCTATCCACCAGCCCATTATACAGACATCGTGCTGGCTGAGAGACAAGCTGACTGGCGAGCCATCTTCTCCACTTTCCAGCTGAAATTCTCTCCTGTCATAGAGGCTTTATGTCTGTCAGACATTCATGTGAGACATACAGTAATCCACAAGCCTTGTACTGTGTCCCAAATCCTTCAGCATATAATGCTCCAGTCTTCCTTCCTTCTCTCTTTCAGTCTTTGTCTGTCTAGGTCCCAATTCAGCAAAATGAATGACCAATGATACTGCCCCCAACTCTGCTCACTGGGAGGGTCTTTTCTCACTACTGACCTGTAGAACTGTACCTAGACGTGGACGAGCAGCAGGTATCCACTTTCAGCTTACATCAGACTGGTAAGCTGACCCATCTGAGAACCAGACCAGAATTTTCCCTTTGTCTCTGGTCATAGGGAACTCCCTAGGAGGCCATAGATGTGAGCTAAGAGATAAACAACACTTCATTAGAAGTAATTGATATGGAACTTCCCTGGTGGTCCAGTGGTTACTACTCTACCCTCCCACTGTAGGGGGTGTGGGATTGATCCCTGATTGGAGAACTAAAATCCTGTATGTCTCGTGGCATGGCCAAAACATAAAAATAAATAAGAATTTTTAAAAAGAAGTATTTGGGCTCTTCACTGGTGGTTCAGTGGCTAAGAAGACAACTCCTTCCCAATGCAGGGGGCCTGGGTTCAATTCCTGGTCGGAAAACTAGATCCCACATGCTGCAACTAAAGAACCCACATGGCACCACTAAGGCCCAGCACAGCTAAATAAATAAATATGTATTTTTTAAGAAGATGAAGTAATTGATGTGGAACTCTTAGCCACCTGGAGAATTAAGATAACATACTAACTTCAGTAAGAGGTAGAGGGGAAACGGTCACTTAAATGACAGTGGGATTGAATGTCTAAGTGACAGGCAGTTGAAAAGTATTATGAATGATAAAGAAAAGGACTCCTTGGGAGCTTCAGTTCAGTTGCTCAGTCATGTCCAACTCTTTGCGACCCCATGAACTGCATCACACCAGGCCTCCCTGTCCATCACCATCTCCCGGAGTTCACTCAGACTCACATCCATCGTGTC
>SJYQ01006682.1:153485-220985 GCA_006410935.1 Redunca redunca | reverse complement strand
TGTCCCCTTCTCCTCCTGCCCCCAGTCCCTCCCAGCATCAGAATCTTTTCCAATGAATCAACTCTTCGCATGAGGTGGCCAAAGTACTGGAGTTTCATCTTCAGCATCATTCCTTCCAAAGAAATCCCAGGGCTGATCTCCTTCAGAATGGACTGGTTGGATCTCCTTGCAGTCCAAGGGACTCTCAAGAGTCTTCTCCAACACCACAGTTCAAAAGCATCAATTCTTCAGCACTCAGCCTTCTTCACAGTCCAACTCTCACACCCATATATGACCACAGGAAAAACCATAACCTTGACTAGATGGACCTTAGTCGGCAAGGTAATGTCTCTGCTTTTGAATATGCTATCTAGGTTGGTCAGAACTTTTCTTCCAAGGAGTAAGCGTCTTTTAATTTCATGGCTGCAGTCTGCATTCTTTTGAAGTCTGAGAAAGCTGAGGACCTAGCCAAAACTTAATCACCTAAAGAACCCAGCTGCAAAGAAGGTAGAAGAACTCTTCACCAAGAAAACTTGTTTGATCAAAATCAGGTCCCTAGGTGTCAAAACATCTATTTCTGCTTTATTGACTGTGCCAAAGCCTTCGACTGTGGATCACAATACACTGTGGAAAATTCTGAAAGGGATGGGGATACCAGACCACCTGACCTGCCTTTTGAGAAACCTGTATGCAGGTCAGGAAGCAACAGTTAGAACTGGACATGGAACAACAAACTGGTTCCAAATAGGAAAAGGAGTATGTCAAGGCTGTATATTGTCACCCTGCTTATTTAACTTCTATGCAGAGTACATCATGAGAAATGCTGGGCTGGAGGAAGCACAAGCTGAAATCAAGATTGCCAAGAGAAATATCAATAACCTCAGATATGCAGACGACACCACCCTTATGGCAGAAAGTGAAGAGGAACTAAAGAGCCTCTTGATGACAGTGAAAGAGGAGAGTGAAAAAGTTGGCTTAAAGGTCACATTCAGAAAACTAAGATCATGGCATCCAGTCCCATCACTTTATGGGAAAGATGGGGAAACTGTGGAAACTTTATTTGGGGGGGACTCCAAAATCACTGCAGATGGTGACTGCAGCCATGAAATTAAAAGATGCTTACTCTTTGGAAGAAAAGTTATGACCAACCTAGACAGCATATTAGAAAGCAGAAACATTACTTTGCCAACAAAGGTCTGTCTAGTCAAAGCTATGGTTTCCCAGTAGTCATGTATGGATGTGAGAGTTGGACTATAAAGAAAGCTGAGCACAGAAGAATTGATGCATTTGAACTGTGGTGTTGGAGAAGATTCTTGAGAGTCCCTTGGACTACAAGGAGATCCAACCAGTCCATCCTAAAGGAGATCAGTCATGGATGTTCATTGGAAGGACTGATGTTGAAGCTGAAACTCCAATACTTTGGCCACCTGATGCTAAGAGCTGATTCATTTGAAAAGACCCTGATGCTGGGAGGGATTGGGCGCAGGAGCAAAAGGGGACAACAGAGGATGAGACGGTTGGATGGCATCACTGACTCAATGGACATGGGTTTGGGTGGATTCTGGGCATTGGTGATGGACAGGGAGGCCTGGAGTACTGCAGTCGATGGGGTCGCAAAACGTCGCACACAACTGAGCGACTGAACTGAACTGAGGTGGCACATATATCAGGGATACATAGGTTGACTCCTCCCAAGATATTGAGCTCAAAGATTTTCCTGAACCACTTTACAGCATTCACTAGCAACACAGAGCTAATGACTATTGACTTGGAGAGCACAGCTCCACCCAGTTCTTCTTTGATAAATTGCGGGAGACTTTCACAGTCAATAATTGTTGTGTTGTGTCTATGCAGGAAGGACTCCAGGGCTGTAGACAAAAGACCTGGCCCGGCCTGGCTCTTGTGGTTATTTGCCATGAAATCTCTACTTTTCAAGCTATCTGTAAACCAGAGAGAACAATCACACCTTTGTAAGAGTCTGACACTTAGATATGCAAGGATGTGAGAGTTAATAGAAAATAATTTTACTGGTGAGAAGAATGTGTGATGTACCATGCCGTGAGGGCACTAGGTATTACAAATGTTGCAAAGGAACAAGTTCCTTGTGCTACAATTCATTGGGTCGCAAAGAGTCGGACACGACTGAGCGACTGAACTGAACTGAACTGAATCATCTTATTTGTTACTAGAAACTTTAACTTCTATATTAATGCATGTTCATAACAAAATAGAATATAAGAACACTTGATTTTTAAGATAATTTTACTACATTTATATGATTAGATAATATACAGTCTATTATGCATGCTTTCAATCTCAGTAAAAGTAGAATCATACTTGATCATTCTACTGATGGGTTTTTCTTTAAGCATGATATGTATGGTCTATATTTATGTTGGTGCATGTAGACACTATTTGAGTTATTTTTACTACTATTTAGTATGCTGTTCTATGAACGTAAATTTCAAAAAGCTTCTCTGTTGGAATACTCGAATAATTTTCAGATGACATCCTGCCTCCAGGTTTCCAAAGGCAAGCATGAAATTTCTCTGCATGTGTTAAGATGTATTCCACATGCCCATCAGTAAGCCTCAAGTCAAAATGTTCTGTTAATTGTAGGTTGATCCTCCATGTAAACATTTCCTTTACCACAAACATTTAATTCCATTCACTGCAAAGGAAAAAGGGTATCTCAAGCGGAAGATGAATTCAGGGTGACTAGGGTCCTGACTGTATGAAACAATAGCTACTATAGGTCGAACTATGGTTTTCCATTACTCTTTCCTTATCAAGTTCTTGAAGGCAAGAACTTGTATCTTTTGGTCTCTTTAGTTGCATTCTTGGCACTTAAATTTCATGGCCCAAGCAGTGTGTTCTAGTCATACTACATTTTTTTCAGCACTATCCTTTTGTTTTTTTTCTTATATCCTCTGATCTATCTATTCTGTTTAGCTAGAACTGCCTTCCTAGCAACAACCACATATTACGTGAATAGAATCTGTATATTATTTGAGTCTCAGCTCAAGCATCAAACTGCACTTCCCATATAAAAGCACCGTCCAAACTTTATTGTTACTTTTTGAATTTGCAAAAATGGTGACAGCTTGGGGACAGAGATTGTTTTGCATCGGTTCTGTGTGTTATGACTGGAGTTCCTCTCAGAACTCTGAGTACCTGCCACATAGACCTGTGGTACTTTTAGTCGGATGAATTACTTATGTTCCCTTGATTCCAAGGCATGCATATTTTAATATTCTAACATCTCCAAAGTCAGCGTGTTTTTTAGCATTGGTAGTGTTTATAGATTAATTATGAGATTTCTCTTGCTTTCCTTTCATTTCACCTAAAAGTATAGTTTTACAATTGAGGGGGTATTTGATTCTACACAAAGATAATAATTAATGATGGAAATGCTTGAAGTTTGAGATTATTTTCTCATTGTAGTGTTTGATATTTAATAAATACTAAGTAAACTAATAATGTGAAAATGAATTCACTGTTAACCATCAATTAGTGCTGATCAAATCCTTTCTATCACTTTGTATTCTCAAGAGAAGATGCTTAACTATTTCTTTCTTACAGCATTATCTTGTCCTCATTCCACCAATTGCTGCAATTCAAAATTTTATCAGCTCAAGATCTCAAAATTTCTTATTGAGAAGCATTAGGTATTAATATCACTAGGTTATCCACAAAATTTTTGCAGCTTTAAAGAGGAACATAAGTTAGCTCTAGTCAGGCAAGAAGCACATTCTTCAGAGAACTTAGCCCTAAAACTGTATAGTGTCCTTCCATATAGAATAATAAATAGAAACACTGTGTGTGTGTGTAGGTTGCTTAGTTGTGTCCAACTCTTTGTAACCCCATAGACCTCAGCCCAACACTACTATGTAGTAAAACAATTGTAAGGAAGTAAAATAAATCTCCAAGATGCTGCTGCTGCTGCTGCTGCTGTCACTTCAGTCGTGTCCGACTCTGTGCGACCCCAGAGATGGCAGCCCACCAGGCTCCCCCATCCCTGGGATTCTCCAGGCAAGAACACTGGAGTGGGTTGCCATTTCCTTCTCCAATGCATGAAAGTGAAAAGTGAAAGTGAAGTTGCGCAGTCGTGTCCAACTCCTAGCAACCCCATGGACTGCAGCCTACCAGGCTCACCCGTCCCTAGGATTCTCCAGGCAAGAGTACTGGAGTGGGTTGCCATTGCCTTCTTCTGCTACTGCTAAGTCACTTCAGTAGTGTCCAACTCTGTGCAACCCCATGGACTGCAGCCCACCAGGCTCCCCCGTCCCTGGGATTCTCCAGGCAAGAACACTGGGGTGGGCTGAGATGAGTTGATATTTTTTAAATGTATTATCAAATGCTTTAAAAATAATTGTGTTCCTATGAGACTAGTTCTTCACTAATCTAACATTGGCCACAACACTCAGGCCATAAACATTTGTCTGGATCAAAAAAGTTTCACCATGTATTTAAATCTAAACTCTTTATTTTCCATTTTGAATAAGAAAAATGCTAGAAACCATTTGCAGATGATCCAGAATGCAAGTCATTTCATATGAAGGGAAGGGTTTGTGGACTCCTTTGAGGCAGAAACTGCTTGTCCACATTGACTCTGTAACTGTGCCAGGACACGGGGACCCTGGCAGTGCCTTTTTGTAAATTCCAGGGCTCCAGGGCTCAGTGGGAAGGGACACCAGTCTCCCTGTTCTGCGCCTTCATTGCCGAGCATGCACACCTTCCCCTTGGTCTCCAGACTTTCCTGAAAAGTCAGGTACCAGGTGGTGGTCAGCTCTGATTCTGGCACTGGGAAGAAGGCCTGGACACATAGAAACAGGCTTCTGCCCGCTTATTTACCTAAGCTCCTACACCAAGGAGCCTTTCTTGGGATTTGCAGGATAATCATCAGTATGAGAAAGGTCATCTGGATCCAGTTTAGACCTAAAATACAATCCTTGAATCCCAGTGAAAGTGAAAGTCATTTGGTCATGTCTGACTCTTTGCGACCCCATGGACTAAGGGGTCCATGGAATTCTCCAGGCCAGAATACTGGAGTGGGTAGCCTATCCCTTCTCCAGGGGATCTTCCTGACCCAGGGATTGAACCCAGGTCTCCCGCATTGTGGGCAGATTCTTTACCAGATTAGCCACCAGGGAATCCCAGTGCCCTACGTCAAACATTCATACTCCTATTAGTTTTGACAATATGGACAATTATGTGAAAAAACATAGTAAAACCCTCTTTCCTAACTCAGGGGGAAAACTGAAGTTGTGGGGACTAGTCTTGTTTTGAACTCAGGCTCCAAAAGAGTAACCTTCAAATGATATGTGTATGTCCTAAATATACACATCTATAGTATATCCAAGTAGTGGACATTTTAAAGTGAAAGTACCAATCTTCTCAACTCACTCAGATGCCAAGTCAGTTCTCACAGTGGCCCTGCACTATCTACAGCAGTGAACCTCTCACACGCGTGTACGTGTGGTCAGTCACTCGGTGGTGTCTAACACTTTATAATCACATGGCCTGTAGCCCGCCAGGCTCCCTTATGCAGGGGATTCTCCAGGTCAGAATACTGGAGTGGGTTGCCATTTCCTTCTCCAGGGGACCTTCCCGACCCAGGGATGGAACCCGGGTCTCCTGCACTGACAGGCGGATGCTTCACCACTGATCCACCTGGGAAGCCCAGCCTCGCTTACTATTCCCGTCCCTCACGCCATGCAGTCACACTGGCCTGCTAACATCTCCTGCATGTTTCTGCCTCAGAGCCTTTGTACTCCTTACTGTACCTTCTTCTTCAGGTTCCCTCACCCCCTGGATTTCTCCTGGGCTCATTTCCTCTTTGTCTTCAGCTCTTTTCCCAAACGTCACAGTCTCAGTGGGCATTTCCTAATTACAATATGTTAATTCATATCCATCTCCCTTTCCTCTTTGGGTTTTTCCCCACCACGCATCGCTATCTGATACCTACATGTTACTTTCTACTTATCACCTACTTCCCTTTACTAGAATGCTAGCTTTGAGACTTACATCTTGCTTCTATTATTCACTTCTCAATTCATACCCTTTAGGGCTTCCCAGATGGCACTAGTGGTCAAGAATCCACCTGCCAATGCAGGAGACACGGGAGACACGGTTCGATCCCTGGGTCAGGGAGATCCTCCGGAGGAGATGGCAGCCGACTCCAGAATTCCTTCCTGGAAAAGCCCATGGACAGAGGGGACTGGCGGCCTACACTCCATGGGGTCACAAGAGTTGGACACGACTTAGTGACTGAGCACACTGGCACAGAGTAAGTACCCAAAACAAATTTTTGAGAAAAAGAAACATTTTACAAATATTTGAAGATTCATGGTTGCCATGAAGGTTACCATATTTAGGTTGGTAATTCTGATTCCTGAAAAGATCAAAGCAGGAAAACCTCCTAGGTCTAATTCCATAAACTCATTATTTATGAATAAAACATAATTGTTTTCATGAATGCCAGTGTAACACTGAGCATTGATTTTTAAAAGTACCTCAAGCTATAAATTTTATAATGTGGTGCTCACCCTTCACATTTTAATAATTTCTCATATCATAATCACACAGTAAATTCAAGGAAGGTTTCATTCACCTGTTCACCCTTTTCAGTTCAGTCGCTCAGTCATGTCCAACTCTTTGCGATCCCGTGGGCTGCAGCACGCCAGGCTTCCCTGCCCATCACCAACTCCTGGAGTTTACCCAAACTCATGTCCATTGTGTTGGTGATGCCATCCACCCATCTCATCCTCTGTCATCCCCTTCTCCTCCTGCCCTCAATCTTTCCCAGAATCAGGATCTTTTCCAATGAGTCAGCTCTTCGCATCAGGTGGCCAAAGTACTGGAGTTTCAGCTTCAACATCATTCCTTCTAATGAACACTCAGGACTGATCTCCTTTAGAATGGACTGGTTGGATCTCCTTGCAGTCCAAGGGACTCTCAAGAGTCTTCTCCAACACCACAGTTCAAAAGCATCAATTCTTTGGCACTCAGCTTTCTTTATAGTCCAACTCACATCCATGCATGACCACTGGAAAAACCATCGGTTTGTCTAGATGGGCCTTTGTTGGCAAAGTAATGTCTCTGCTTTTTAACATGCTGTCTAAGTTGGTCATAGCTTTTCTTCCAAGGAGCAAGCATCTTTTAATTTCACGGCTGCAGTCACCATCTGCAGTAATTTTGGAGCCCCAAAAAATAAAGTCTATCACTGTTTCCATTGCTTCCCCATCTATCTGCCATGGAGTAATGGGACTGGATGCCATGATCTTAGTTTTCTGAATGTTGAGTTTTAAGCCAACTTTTTCACTCTTCTCTTTCACTTTCATCAAGAGGCTTTTTGGTTCTTCTTAGCTTTCTGCCATAACGGTGGTGTCATCTGCATAATAAAGGGTTATATAATGCTTTTCCTGTGGCAGGCATTCACAACAGCTTCATGGTATTAGAAGTCAGTTTAGCCTATGATGAATGACCTTTTAAAACGGAACAGCAACAAGCAGTAAACACAGACTTACTGATCTTACAGAAATTCACTGTGCAAATAAAACAAAATGAAATTTGTTTGCCTTTAGCATGGCCTATTTTTCTTCATTCATAATGTCAGACGTGCTCCTTTAAGAATGTCTAAGGCATAGGAGGCTTCTAACTTTTGAAAATAGGCCTTCTACTAAAGGAGAGAACATAGAAAGAAAGGAGGGTTCTAGGAAAAAAAAAAAAAAGAATTCTTCTTTGTATTTTATTTTTCCCTACTCTAAGACACACAGTAACTTAAATTCAATTGTGCCACGAAAATTACGTCCATAATTGGATACGGGTGAAAAAGTTTACTTTTATCTCTATTAGTTGAAAACATATGAAGTTCTTTTCATGGTGAAAAATAAAATTGAGAATAACAAAACCAAGACTAGAAAAGAAACACAGCCAAAACCATCACTGCGTTCACAAGTGTTCATCCGTGTAGAAACGCAGCACTCTTTCCTCCAATCTGAGAAGCAGACAATACTTAGTTTCAGGAAAGACTGTCTTTCCAATTTACAAAAATCCTTAAAATACTAAGCTGCAGACAATTTCATTGAGGCTTTCATTTGGGGTAATAGATTCAAAAGGACTTACCCAAGTCAGTTCTTCAAGCTTGCTTTGCCATTTGCACATGGACTTCATTCATAGGAAGTGGTTGTACAATAATATATAAGAAATGTAAAAGCTGTCTGTCAGATAGCTAGATGTATGACATTTTAATTACTACCAGCTAGACTGAGATGCTGCTCCAATTCAGAGAGTCAAAAAATCAGTGTGATGATGTGTCTGGCCTGGACAGTCAAGGTGCCTCTCCACTTGTTCCCTGTGCATCCCCTGCTTGACCATCACCTACTTCACCTACACCCTACTCACCTCACTGACCTCCCTCCACACTTGCCCCAGGCCCAGCTAGTGATTGTTCTAATCAAAGGGGCTGTGAGGGGCGTGCCCGTTGGTTTCCCTGGTAACCTGCTGAGCCCACTTGATGTCAATTGCCCAGGTAAGTGGCCATCTGCCCCTGCCTTCAGGAGCAAAATCCGCCTGCATGTCTTGCCCGCTGTCTGCCGCACAAGTTGGAGTGCTGCTCCAGGACCACTTGTGAGCTGACCCATCCACAAACCACTGATGTCTTTGTTGCTGACTCAAGGCTTTTTCTTGGGTCTTGAAGCTGGGCAAGCACAGGGTTTAAGGGCCTTTAGAGTGCAGCCCAACATGTTCCTTATGTTCTCCAGAATGTATGATGCAATTGTGTTTTTCTATTATCTCTTTCTCTTGGAAGACAATTAGTTCCAAGAGCTAAGCAGTTAGTGGGAAAAAAATGAAGATGCCCCCACCTACTCCTAATTAAGATTAAGAGAATTCCTTGTCACGTTAAGTGTACTTAGGCATAAAATTACAATCATGACGACATTAAATTCTCATTACTGTATTTCCCCAGTGTGCTCTTTTTACATATATCCATTGAAATGCTGACTGATAACAATCTTTTTCAATGCCATTTCCTTGTTTACTTTTTCTTCTTCTTCTTTACTTTCTTTACTTACTTTCTTCTTTCTTCTTCTTTCTTCTCTACTTCCTGCTTCCCAACGCCAACACCCTCTCTTCTGTTATGAAGTTTGAAACTCAAGAAGTAACTGAAAGCAAAAGAAGTCCAGATTATTTCCCCACTAGTTTATATAGAGGCTTCTCTGGTGGCTCAGGTGGTAAAGAATCTGCCTGCAATGCAGGAGACCCGGGTTCAATCCCTGGGTCTGGAAGACCCCCTGGAGAAGGGCATGGCAACCCACTCCAGTATTCCTGCCTGCAGAATCCCATGGACAGAGGAGCCTGGTGGACTACAGTCCATGGAGTCGCAAAGGGTCGGACCCTACTGAGCAATTAAGGTTTTTACATAAGAAGAAAAGCCAAGACAAGGAAGAGTTGGTAAAATCAGTCTCATAGCAAACAGCTTTCTGAGCGTCTATTTAAACTGTGGGGAGGCCACAGTGGCAGCAGAAGCCGGTGCGTAGCTGATGGAAGGAGCCTGGCAGCTAGTTACTCCAGGGCCATGCTGTGCAGACCCAGCAGGGGAAATCCAGGAAGGGACCCAGAGGTCTAGATCTGCCCAACCTCCCACCTGCAGCTCAGGTGAGCTCTGCGCCTGTGAGGGCTGCCGAAGGCCTCCGGAGTCGGCCGAGGCCAGCTTCCTGACAATGGCTGAGAGGCTGCTGCTTTCTGCTACGCACAGTGCCCTTGAACTCTGCCGCCCTTTGCTCTCTGGAAAGGCCGACTTGCACCACCTTGGACAATGGAGCCTAAAAGGAGGCATGCTGGCTTCATTGTCTCTTTTAAAAGTCCCTTCTGAAGGAAGTCAGTCCACAATATCACTTTGGCTCCCTCTAGGACCATACTGTAAGGTCAGCCCTGTGAAAGAGTCATGCACTGGAGACAGCAGAAAAAGATAAGAATATTTGACTTCAAACCTCCTGGTGATTTTCATTAAAAGATAAATCTGCCTCAGTCTATTTCGAGCCTGCTTTTTTATAACACAATAATAAAAGGTGCAGTGGGAAAAAGACTTCATTTCATCCACCACCTTTTTCCTCATGCTTGTTCTCTATAAATGCATTTAGCAAGTCTAAAGGCAATTGGAAAGTGTGAGCATATGGTTGCTTTGCAGGCAGGTGAAATATTGTTCAATCAAGTTAGAAAATTCAAGACCTGACTCTCCCAGAGAGAGACAGCAAAAGTCAACTTACTCTCCAGCTTAGTCCCTTCATGTGAAGTGACAACATGATCAAGGGCTGAATTGTGAACAAACACAATAAGCCACAGAATGTCCCCCACCATTTCAAAGTTATACTTCAGGGCACCCGTGAGTCTGAGAACAGGTAATTCAGTGCAGAAACCTACTGTCAATAGATGAGGTGTCTGATCCCAATGCTTAGTGATTCTTTAGGGACAGACTTCTTACAGAAGGCCTTCTGCTGTGTTGAGTCAGGTCTAAAAAACTAATAGCTAGGTGGTAAAGAATCCACCTGCCAACGCTGGAGACTTGGGTTCAGTCCCTGGGTTGGGAAGATCCCCTGGTGGAGGGCATGGCAACCCACTGCAGTATTCTCCTCTGGAGAATCCCACGGACAGAGGAGGCTGGCGGCTACAGGTCATGGGGTCGCAAAGAGTCAGATGCGACTGAGCTCAACACAATAGGCCAGCCATTTCCTGGGTTGACATTTAAAAAAAACACCCAACAAACAACCTGATGGCATTTAAATATTAATGTGTTTCTAACGTTTTAAAAGACCATATGAATTATGGCTAAGATTAATTGCCATGAAGCATTGGATTCCAACTAAATAAATATTTGTTGTTAGGATAATGATATCAGTATCATTAAAGTATGGATAGCCTCAGAGTTACCCTGGATAGGTTGGGTAGTGAATGCACACTGACAGTAGAGGCATTCTTCCTGCTCCGGACATACTGGCTCTTTATTTTCAACATAGTAACTACTCTTGAAGCTTGAAGGCAGAAGGGGACGACAGAGGATGAGATGGTTGGATGGCATCACTGACTCAGTGGACTTGGGTTTGAGTAAACTCTGGGAGTTGGTGATGGACAGGGAGGCCTGGCATGCTGCGGTTAATGGGGTTGCAAAGAATCAGACACGACTGAGCAACTGAACTGAAAAGAACTCTTGAAGCATGGATTGTTTGGCCATCAAGGATATGCTCAACTTCCCAGATGGATTCACAGCTCCAGATATACCAACTTCTCGGAACTAATTTATCCCCAGTCCAACTTGAGCCTAGTACCCATTTGTTCTGTCCTAGAGGCCAGGGGTTAAGGAGATGGAATTAGGTCATTCAGTATATTCTGCAGACCATTTCATACCTTCATATTTTCCTCAAATTAAACACTTCTGTTTTTTGTTGAACATTTGAGCTACTGACTCCACTACCTACCTTCTATTAATTGTATGAAAACTATGTCTGTTATGCCACAAATATCCATATTTGTTTGCTTAATCACTTCTGAACTCAGCCTGTAAATTCCTACTTTGGATTTTATATAATCTTTCAAAGGCTGTATAAAAATTGGCTGAACCTCTGGGTATTTTATAAGGATATTTCTTTGAAAGAAAGTCATCTGAGGCAACATCATAGGCAACTATAATTTACTTTTTCAAGATTCCAATAATTAGACTCACAAAGTCCAGTAGCTGCTGAAAATTATTAATAATGTTAAAACAAAAATAGAGTATATTCATAGTTTGTTAATAATTATTAAGATCATCTGAAATAGTATATGCTGTGTGGGAAACATATTTTTTAAATCTGACATGTTAGTACAATATTTTAAAATCCTCATGTGGCACCAGGTATATCATAGATTAAAGCATTTATCAAGTGAGTGAATGAAGCAATAGTTCCTCTCTCAAGGAGGTTCTGGGTGGGAATATGAAAGAATGGAAGTGCAAGGTACATTTCATCTTAATAACACAAGTATATTAGAGAAAGACAATGTTAAGGGAGGTGGTATTTCAACCAGGATGAATTTTAAGTCACATACATCTGATTTTTTTTTTTTTTTTTTTTCATACATCTGATTTTAAAGCCCTCTTCTGTTACTGATAGGTTCGGTGACTTTGGGCATATCATTTTCCTTTCTAAGCCTTAGATTGCACATCCGAGAAATGGGTATAACCAAAGCCTGTAGCTTGCCATCACGTTGTTACTTTAAAAACAAATAAAACTTGAAAGCTAGTGGAAATCAAGGAAGAGATGAAGGAGTGGACTTCCTGTAAACTTCAGTTCAGTTCAGTTGCTCAGTCATGTCTGACTCTTTGCAACCCAATGGACTGCAGCTTGCCAGGCCGCCCTGTCCATCACCAGCTCGCAGAGTTTGCTCAAACTCATGTCCATGGAGTTGGTGATGCCATCCAACCATCTCGTCCTCTGTCGTCCCCTTCTTCTCCTGCCTTCAATCTTTCCCAGCATGAGGGTCTTTTGCAATGAGTCAGCTCTTCCCATTAGGTGGCCAAAGTATTGGAGTTTCAGCTTCAACATCATTCCTTCTACGAACACTCTGGACTGATCTCCTTTAGAATGGACTGGTTGGATCTCCTTGCAGTCCAAGGGACTCTCAAGAGTCTTCTTCAACACCACAGTTCAAAAGCATGAATTCTTCGGCGCTCAGCTTTCTTTATGGCGAAGGCAATGGCACCGTACTCCAGTACTCATGCTTGGAAAATCCCATGGACGGAGGAGCCTGGAAGGCTGCAGTCCATGGGGTCGCTGAGGATTACACACGACTGAGCGACTTCACTTTCACTTTTCACTTTCATGCTTTGGAGAAGGAAATGGCAACCCACTCCAGTGTTCTTGCCTGGAGAATCCCAGGGACGGGGGAGCCTGGTGGGCTGCAGTCTATGGGGTGACACAGAGTTGGACATGACTGAAGTGACTTAGCAGCAGCAGCAGATTTCTTTATAGCCCAACTCTCACACCCATGCATGACTGCTGGAAAAACCACTGTAAACTTAGATTTTAATAAATGGATAAAATTTTAGATACATGAAAAAAATGAAGGTTAATTCTAGTTGCAGTTTTTATTTTTAAAAAGTAGGGAAAAAGTACTTATGTGCAGAAAATAGTTAGGAAGCTATGTGGTAGTATGCAGAAAGACACTGGTAGGTTTGAATAAATCAACAGTGATGATTGGGCTGTGATGAATTGGGCTGAGTCATGGATAATCCCCATGTCATGGTCTGTGACACATGATGGGGAGGGATACAATTAATTGAGGTGAAGAGCATTAGGAAAGAATCAAATTGAGAAGGTGGTAAGTGAAGGGCTCCATGTGTAAGCTGAATTGCTAGAATTTTTTGCCTTTAACATGGAGCTGTTAAGAGTCAGTTGAATATATTGAATGTATTGATCTGGAGCCTAGAGGTTTTAGTTAGAGAGGTGATTTGGTATTTAGGATGAGAATATGAAGCAAATGAAACTGAGGAAGACATATTCCCCCAAGTTCTGCATGATCAGAAAGGTCTGGGTGCCCAAAATATTACATATAGGATAGGATATTACATAGGATATGATTATGTCCTAATTATGTCCTATTATAGGATAGGATAGGATATTCCATAGGATAATATTGTGCCCATATGATAAATATTACATAGGATACACATATGAATTTTATGGATGGGGAACTGAAATTAGAAGTAGAACCATATGAAATCTGCTGCTGAAGAAATGCTCAACTGAGTAGTAAAATTTGAAGCCATAGAGTTTATAATAAGTATGAGGGAGAAAGCATAGACAAAGAATGGAAATTTGACAGAAGCCCCAAATTATGTAGCAGAATGGGGAAGAGAAGCTTTGAAACAGGAAATAAAGAAGGCATGACTCAGTGGAGAAAACTAAGCTTAACTTCATAGGAACTGAAGGAAGGGAGTTTTAAGAAAAGCCTGTGAACAGTTATAAGATACAGCCCATGAAATTGGCAATTTTATCATGACTGAAGGCAGTGCTGGAGACTAGACAGTTTGGCAGCAATTTATAAAGTCTATAAGTACTTTTCAAAATATTTACTGTTTTTTGAAGTATCCAACATTTTTCTAATAATCAATATTCTTTTATCTTTGGGTTCAACATGAGAATATCAAAAAGACAAAATATTTTATTTTTAATTTTGCCATTATAGTTTGCACATAAAAATGTGTCATATATATATATATATATATATATATATATATGGTTAGTTATAAATGTTAACAATTCTCTGAATTACATCAAAACTAGTATCTCCATTTCCAGCTATTCTGCTGCCAAGGAGATAACAAACAACTTGTCATATTTATTCCAATAAATCAGAGACCAAATGACTCTATCAGTTTACATGAATAACATTTGAAATACCTCCCAATTTGCCTAAAATAAGATATTCACCATTACTGCATTATTCCACAATTTATTTTTAAATAAACTATAGCGAAGAAAAACTGTACTATGTTAAGTATAACCACATGCAAAAAAATTGCTTCCAAGCTTATTTAAAGCATTATTTTCTCCTTTTTTTTTTAATGATTTTTTTTTTTTTTTGGCTGTGCTATGCAGCTTGTGGGATCTTACTACAAGGACCGAGGAGTAAATCTGTGCCCTTGGCAGAAGTGCAGAATCCTGATCACTGGACTACCAGGGAATTCCGCTCTATTCTTCTTTAAATCAATGCTGACATAGGATTCTGAAAAGGAGAAAAAGTTCTTTTGTATATCCTGGTACCGTGTAAATGCATGTATATATGTGTGTAGGTGTTAGTCGCTCAATCGTGTCTGACTCTTTGCGACCTCATGGACTATAGCCCACCATGTGCATGATGTGTTTATATATACATATAGAAAACCTATATAAACATATATATGCGTGCATGTGTGCTTAGTCGCTCAGTCGTGTCTGACTCTTTGCGACACCTTGGACTGTAGCCCACCAGGCTCCTCTGTTCATGGGATCATCCCAGGAAGAATACTGGAATTGTAGCCTATCCCTTCTCCAGGGCATCTTCCCAATCCAGGGATCAAACCTGGGTCTCCTGCATTGCAGGTGGGTTCTTCACCATCTGCGCCACCAGGGAAGCCTCAATATACTTCTTTATGAATATATGTATTACTGGTTGTATGTATGTGTATATACATATATATAAATATAAGCAAACAGTTTTAAAAAAATAATTTAAACCACAGGTAGAACTGTGATAGGGAAAAACCTGTACTTCATTACCCAGGCCATTACTTTCTGAAGAAAAAAAGTAACCTAAATATAAATGTTTAAAAATGTCACAGGAGTTGACCTAATTTCCTCATCCCCATGGTTATCGGTGAATGGATTGTTGTCTGATGAAAAACTCGTGTGAACTTCTACCCTGGGGATTTTTGCAGTAGTTTAGAAGAGCAATGCTGAGGTTAAAAAGAATTCTCTTTGAATTTCGAGAATGTTTTAAACAGTAACCACTCTCATTCTCACATTCATTTGTAAGTAGTTATCAAATTTTTCAGCCTTTAGCATCCAGTGGCTTGACTGTAGCTCAAAATGTCACTCTGCCGGTATCAGGGCCCATGCAGAAGTGAACCTACTGGAGAAGCAACTGGAAGGGAGGGCCTATCTGTTGCTATGAGAAGTCAGTATTTGACTCCTGGTTCTAGCAATAATTGGAGAAGGCAATGGCAACCCACTTCAGTACTCTTGCCTGGAAAATCTCATGGACAGAGGAGGGGTCGCAAAGAGTCGGACCTGACTGGGCGACTTCACCTCACCTCTAGCAATATTTCCTTTGTTACCAAGACTTTGCATATTTTCACGTTAATCAATGAAATGTAATAGTATGTTTGTTGCAAACTTGCAGTAATTTTTATACTGGATTTTTTTGGATCACCTTCAATTTGAAGCCTTCCCACATCTCCTATTTAGCTCCTTTCTCTGAACTCGGTGATTATTTGTTGTACTCTACCCTATTTTCTCCATCTTCTTTTCCTTTAAGACAACTGCCATCCTGCCCTCTCACATTTGCCTCACACACATCCCCTGAAATCTGATTAGCTGTGCCTTACATGTTATTCTCAGAAACGTCCCTCATTATGCCTCATCTAAGAGATCAAGTAGCTAGCCATAACACTAAAAAAAATAATAATAATCCTTTCAGATGGCCCACCTTTTTGTAGTTAAATGTTCTAACATTGACTTCTAACATATTCTTGAAGACACAAAAGGAATTCCTTTATCTACATATCTCCATGATACAAACGGCTTCCTTTCCACAGTACAACTCCCAGGCATTAGACTGGAACGTTGACTTCATTCTCTCACCCCTGCCCTGACCTCAGAAGGCCAAGCTTATACTGCCTGTCTGGTAAGTTATGAGAACAGAAGGGAGTTATTCAATAAATTTCATCAAGGCCATTTAAAGAAAAATTTCTACTTGGTATCAGTGTAGTTCACAGTAGAGGTTGATATTATTATGCTGCTTTCCAATTTTCTCTCCATGGATTTTGTACTCTTTAAACTACACGCTTGCTCCTTGGAAGAAAAGTTATGACCAACCTAGACAGCATGTTAAAGAGCAGAGACATTACTTTGCCAAAAAAGATCAGTCTAGTCAAGGCTATGGTTTTTCCAGTAGTCATGTATGGATGTGAGAGTTGGACTATAAAGAAGGCTGAGCACAGAAGAATTGATGGTTTTGAACAGTGGTGTTGGAGAAGACTCTTGAAGTTCCCTTGGACAACAGGGAAATCCAAGCAGTCCATCCTAAAGGAAATCAGTCCTGAATATTCATTGAAAGGACTGATGCTGAAGCTGAAACTCCAATACTTTGGCCACCGTTCTTTGGGAAGAACTGACTCATTGGAAAAAAACCCTGATGCAGGGAAAGATTGAAGGCAGGAGGAGAAGGGGATGACAGAGGATGAGATGGTTGGATGGCATCACCAACTCCATGGACATGAGTTTGAGCAAACTCCAGGAGCTGGTGATGGACAGGGAGTCCTGGCGTGCTGCAGTCCATGGAGTCACAAAGAGTTGGACATGACTGAGCAACTGAACTGAATTGAAACCGCATGAGATGTAAAGTATAAGGGAAATAAGAAAAACTGTATTTCATATAGAGAAGCAATAAATTTAAAAATATCATCAACTCCAAGAAGTGGTCCTAAAACATATATGAATTCTAAAAAGGTCTGGATGCCTCTGTAAATAATGGAACCATAACTAAGAATGAAATGAAGGTGTGAGTGTTGTACTGCATCTCACTTGATGGGTGTGTGACCCACTCAAGCAAGTGGGCGTGACCCACTCGAGCAAGCTTTCCAGGGTATGACCCTCAGAAACCCTCTTGGCAACATGACACAAATCAAGATGTCAGATGAAAATGGCCCTTCATTGGCTGCCCACTCTCACTGCACTGCTGGTGAAAACAGACTTGCTAAATCACTTCAGGACAGTCGTTTAATTCCATCCTGATCAAATTTTACAGGTCTGTGATTCAAATTATTCCACGTTGTCAGCTGCAAGACTTCATCAGGAATGAATCTGTTCTGCTTGGAATCCTTAGTTAGTATTCGAGGAAGACCTCTGTGATTAGCCAAATCAAAACCTTTCAACGGCAGCCACAGCCACATTCAGACTGAATCTCTGCAGCTGACTTTTCAAACAAAACATTATCTTCTCTCTAATCAAGTTCTGAAACACATGATTTTGTTTCTAACTTTCAGTAAATAATTGAACTGTGAGCTGAAGGAGCTAAGCGTCACACACCAGCTTCCCCAGGTAAGTGAAGTGCCCTTTTAAAGCCATTCCTATAAAGCCTCTGGGTCTTCTCATCCTAGTTGGACACTGAAAATGAAATCAGTGAGACCTTTTAGAATCCCTTTGCCAAGGAGAGCAGTTGAGGCCAAGCAACTCAAATTTGAGTGAAAAATCCCAACAGGAGCACAAGAGGGAAGTCTTTGCCTGACCAAACAAAGCCATCCACCCCACTTAGCAGCTGAATCTGCTTTAATTGCCCTGCGTTTTGCAGGAAGCTCATTTCCCAGACCCTCCAAGAACCTTAGCTTCTCTCCAATACCTAAAGCACTGGGCACGTTTCCCTAGGTCTTGATGAAGACTCTAAATGCCATCTTGCAGTTAGTTGCCTCAGTCTTTATTTATTTATTTTTTAAGCTCGTTGATCGGCATCTCCCCTAGCTTAAGCATGCATACAAGTAGAAAATTCTGATTTCTTGTTTCATGCATGGTTAGCTGTTTATTGTTATCATTTGCTAGTCGGCTAAGCTCTTTGATGACTATAGAAGGCAAGTAAGTATCTCCAGTTTACAGCTGAGTACCTTGGTTGGCATGGAGCTGTGCTGGATGCAGGCTTATTTGAGAGACTGGTGTTTGTTTCCAGTTTTGTGATGCTCTTACTTCTGCTTCAGAAACAGCAATTAAACAAGACATCTGACCAGTCCTCCTGGATTGCGATAGAACATCTTATGGCCCAGAATCATCTGCCCCCAGCCCTGAAGAGAGTACTATTCACTAACATTGCAGAAGATGTATTTTGATGATGGTCCTTATGGCAATGCTACTTGTAACTGACATATATTTTTTTCCAGTAAACCTTCAATTCTTGGCCTGATTCTTATTGTAACAAACATCTATCAGGTAGTTCAGTTCAGTTCAGTTCAGTTGCTCAGTCGTGTCCAACTCTTTGCGACCCCATGAATCGCAGCACGCCAGGCCTCCCTGTCCATCACCATCTCCCGGAGTTCACTCAGACTCACGTCTATCGAATCAGTGATGCCATCCAGCCATCTCATCCTCTGTCGTCCCCTTCTCCTCCTGCCCCCAACCCCTCCCAGCATCAGAGTCTTTTCCAATGAGTCAACTCTTCGCATGAGGTGGCCAAAGTACTGGAGCTTCAGCTTTAGCATCATTCCTTCCAAAGAAATCCCAGGGTTGATCTCCTTCAGAATGGACTGGTTGGATCTCCTTGCAGTCCAAGGGACTCTCAAGAGTCTTCTCCAACACCACAATTCAAATGCANCCCATGGAGTGATAGGACCGGATGCCATGATCTTTGTTTCTGAATGTTGAGCTTTAAGCCAACTTTTTCACTCTCCTCTTTCACTTTCATCAAGAGGCTCTTTAGTTCCTCTTCACTTTCTGCCATAAGGGTGGTGTAATCTGCATATCTGAGGTTATTGATATTTCTCCCGGCAATCTTGATTCCAGCTTGTGTTTCTTCCAGTCCAGCGTTTCTCATGATGTACTCTGCATATAATAAGCAGGGTGACAATATACAGCCTTTTCCTATTTGGAACCAGTCTGTTGTTCCACGTCCAATTCTAACTGTTGCTTCCTGACCTGCATACAGATTTCTCAAGAGGCAGGTTAGGTGGTCTGGTATTCCCATCTTTTGAAGAATTTTCCACAGTTTGTTGTGATCCACACAGTCAAAAGCTTTGGCATAGTCAATAAAGCAGAAATAGATGTTTTTCTGGAACTCTCTTGCTTTTTCCATGATCCAGCGGATGTTGGCAATTTGATCTCTGGTTCCTCTGCCTTGTCTAAAACCAGCTTGAGCATCAGGAAGTTCACGGTTCACATATTGCTAAAGCCTGGCTTGGAGAATTTTGAGCATTACTTTACTAGTGTGTGAGATGAGTGCAATTGTGCGGTAGTATGAGCATTCCTTGGCATTGCCTTTCTTTGGGATTAGAATGAAAACTGACCTTTTCCAGTCCTGTGGCCACTGCTGAGTTTTCCAAGAAGAGAAGTGAAAAGCAAAGGAGAAAAGGAAAGATATAAGCATCTGAATGGAGAGTTCCAAAGAATAGCAAGAAGAGATAAGAAATCCTTCTACAGTGATCAATGCAAAGAAATAGAGGAAAACAACAGAACAGGAAAGACTAGAGATCTCTTCAAGAAAATTAGAGATACCCAGGGAACATTTCATGCAAAGATGGGCTCGATAAAGGACAGAAATGGTCTGGACCTAACAGAAGCAGAAGATATTAAGAAGAGATGGCAAGAATACACAGAACTGTATAAAAAGGATCTTCATGACCCGGATAATCACGATGGTGTGATCACTCATCTAGAGCCAGACCTCCTGGAATGTGAAGTCAAGTGGGCCTTAGAAAGCATTACTATGAACAAAGCTAGTGGAGGTGATGGAATTCCAGTAGAGCTATTTCAAATCCTGAAAGATGATGCTGTGAAAGTGCTGCACTCAATATGCCAGCACATTTGGAAAACTCTATCACGTAACTAGATACCAAAGGTGGTTTTTGACCATGAGAAAGGATAATAATACTAGTTAAGAACTGTTTCTTTATTCTTTTTTTTTTTTAAATAACCTTATTTATTTTTGGCTGTGCTGGGTCTTTGTTGCTGTTCAGGCTTTCTCTAGTTTTGGAGTGCAGGGGCTGCTCTCTAGCTGTGGCCTGCAGGCTTCTCACTGTGGTGGCTTCTCTTGTTGACAAGCACGGGCTCTATGGTGCTTGGGCTTCGGTAGTTGTGGCAAGTGGGCTCAGTAGTTAATGGTTTCGGGGGCTTCTGAGTGCAGGAACAGTAGTTGTGGCACACGGGCTCAGCTGCTCTGTGGCATGTGGGATCCTCCTGGACCAAGGATCTATATGGTGTTTCCTGCACCAGCAGGTGGATTCTCCACCACTGAGCCACCAGCCTGCGTGTCTGCCTGCTCAGTCGTGTCCCAGTCTTAGCAACTCCATCGACTACACATTCAGTGTAGCCCCCCAGGCTCCTCTGTCCATGGAATTTTCCAAGGAAGCCCAGACATTTTGGCTTTGAGGAGAAATATCAAAATTAACAACAAGGAGGATCCCCTACCCTCCAAACTAGAGAAAAATTCTGCTAGTTTGGCTGTCTGTGTATGTGCAGTAGAGTGGGAAACAACGAAAGAAAGAAAGAAAGAAATAATAATAATGTGGTGCTGAACTGAGGATCTTGCTTCCTGTAGAAAATGAAGGACATCTTAATTTGTTATAATCCTGGGCTGCGCACGGGACCATGAAGAGCCCACGTGAGTGTATAGTCATGTCAAGGTGGCCGTCCTCTTGTTCTGTGTGCCCCCTACTCACCTCACAGATCTCCCGACACACTTCCCCCACACAGCTAATGCTTCTTCTAATCAAAGAGGGCATGAGGGGCTAGCCCCTCTGCTGGTTTCCCAGGTTAAGCCAATGTGACGTCATTTCCTCCTTCACCTGAGACCTGCCCCTCGCCCGCAGAGCAAGCCTGCCGCCATATTTTGTCTGCCATTTGGCTGCACACCATGAGATATCACTACAGGACCCTGCTTCAGACATGTAAGCTCCCCACCCATTAAATCAACAGTCCCCAACATTTTTGGCACCAGGGACCGGTTTTGTGGAAGACAATTTTTCCACAGACCAGAGTAGCTGTGGAACAGTTTTGGTTTTGCCCATCACTATGTTCCTGTCATGTAGCCTGATTCCTAACAGGCCACAGACTGGCACCAGTCCTTGGCCCATGGGTAGGGGACCTCTGCATTAAACCATTGATATCTGCCATTGGTTCCGGGCTCTTTCTTCAGTCTGGAAGCTAGACAAGCCCAGGCCTTACAGGTCCACTGGGTCTAACCCAACAATGCGATTCCCAAATCTGAGGTGACAGACACATGCCTCTGGAAGTTATATTTGAAAAAGGAGTTGTTTAGGTGCTCAGTCACGTCTGACTCTTTTACAGCCTCATGGACTGTAGCCCAGCAGGCTCCTCTGTCCATGAGATTTCCCAGGCATGAATACTGGAGTGGGTTGCCATTTCCTTCTCCAGGGGATCATCATGACCCAGGGATGGAACTTAGGTTTCATGTGTCTCCCGTGTCTCCTGCATTGGCAGGTGGGTTCTTTACAACTGAGCCATCAGAGAAGCCCAGTTTGAAAGAGGAAGTGGGTGATTTTGTGTCAACAAGATTTATGTTAGAGTCTCATTTGTGTTTGTAAAATTAGTGTGGTAAGGTTGGTGGGAAAGTGAATTTTAATTTAGAAATACTAAGTTTGTGTTGGCAAGCAGGACATCAGAATGAGATATCTAGAAAGCAAATTGGAAATGTAGCGTTATCAAGTCCAAGCTTATTCTGCTCACTGCACAACAGGCCAATGAATCAGGGGAAGGAGTGGTTGGGTAAAGGAATGAGGACTTTATTCAGAAAACTAGGAGAGATATTGAACTCATGTCCTAGAGAACCACCTTACCAGGGTCTCGGGTCTGGATGCTGGTTTATTTTATAGGAAAAGATGGGGGCGTGAGAAAGTAAAATAATGAGGCCATGAATTGTTCAGCTTGACTCTGTGAGTGTGAATTTCTTCTTTCCTGCAGCCATCCACAAGTGGACTTGGTCAGATGTTTCCTGCGAGATGACCAAATGTATTTTAGTTGTACATTCACTCATGGTGGGTGCAGGGGCAGTGTTCTCAAAAATAGGCCATTATGTTTACTTTCAGCTGTAGGCAACATCCCTTTAGCAATTAATTTCTAGCAAAAGCAGTAGAATGCAAAGATTAAAGGAAAAGAAACAAATTTGTTCCTTCCTGTTACAGTAGTACTGAGAATTAGGAGAGATCTTTTACTAGGGACATAATTTAAGAGTTAAGCATAAAGATGTGTGGTTAAAGCCATGAAATGTGATCACTGAACAGGCACTTAATACAAGTGTCAGTCACGTTCCAGTCATTTTTGTATTCCCACTTCCTTAATACCTAGAACATTGCTGATTGGACTCATTGGATTAATGTACAAAAGAATAGATGAAGAGAGACAGGGAAGGTGGTCAGATAAGGGAGAGAAGAATCGAGTGCATCATCTGCCAAGAAATTGAAGCCTTTGAAAAGGATTGAAATCTCATTCAGTATCAAAATAATCTTTACATGAAAGGATACAGATTATATTAGATGTTATAAACCTGGCTGTGTATTCCAATCACCTAGGGAACTTTACAAAATAATAAAAGAAAAGAGTGCCTGGTCAGATCACTTAAATTCAAATCCCTTGCAGTCAGTTAAGCTTCTCTCATAGCTCAGTTGGTAAAGAATCTGCCTGCAGTGCAGGTCGACCCCAGTTCAATCCCTGGGTTGGGAAGCTCCCCTGGAGAAGGGAAAGGCTACGCACTCCAGTATTCTGGCCTGGAGAATTCCATGGACTATACAGTCCATGGGGTCCCAAAAAGTCAGAATGACTGGGCGACTTTCACTTTTCACTTTGCAGTGGATTACAAATCAAGGTTTTTAAAATACTGCTCCTCACCTGATTCTAGGTTTCAACCAGAGATGAGAACTACTCGATTAGATGATTTCTATGATCTCTTAAATCATGAGCATTACAACTTTTAGCAAAACTACATTTTTTATCTCGACTTTCTGAAACCTTCTCAGTCTACACCTTTTTTTAAATGTGTCACCCCTCCAGTATCCAGAGTCATTTTGGCCCTTGTTCCTCCCTCATCTCTACGTTCCACCGGGTCAGACCCCGCCGTTGCTTTCCCACAGCCCATCCTTTGCATGCATCCTGTCTGCATCGTGTCTGCCTTAGTGTGGTTCACCTCCACTCTTTCCCTTGCCATAGTGTCATTTTGTGACATGACCTCTTACTTGAATTTCTTGACTCTGCATTCCATTACTTTCTTCCCCACCAAACTTCCCTTCCCAAACACAGGTCAGATGGTGCCACTACCTGGCTTTTGTGAATTCCTGTTACCTAGAGGATAAGAGTCCAGACGCCTTAAGCTTGTGTCCGAAGCCCTCCATGGACGAACCAGCCTGGCATTCCAGCCTCATCTCCTGCTGCCTCCTCCGTCCCTCCCAGGGTTTTAAACTCCAGAAAGCTCTGTGCTCAAGTCTCTCCGTACACATTACCTCCTTTATGTAATCAAGGTTTCTTCTTTCCTTTATCAAAATCTGAATTTCTAAAAAAGAATTAGGCCCCAAACCAATTTCAGTAGTATTTTTCCTTGCCTAGTCAGAACTAATTCATCTTTTGCTCTGCTCTCCTGTCACGTAGCATCTGTATTATAGCACTTAACACATTATGTCTTACTTTATGGTTAATTGCTTTAAACTTCTTTCTCTCACACTAGCTTGTGATCCCTCAGAGGCAAGCTGCCAAGTCTCAGTATCTTCTCCTTCATTTCATCTAGTGCTGTGTGTTATAAAGAGTTCTTAATATGGCTTACTTCTCTGGCTTGAACTGAATTGACTAGAACTATGGCAAAAGTAATTTTATCTAAAAGTTAAAAAAAAATGCCCTAGTAACCTAGTAAACACTTTTCCATAAGAGGCATGCACTGAACTATAATACAGCTGATACAACTCCATTTTAAACATTTATTATTAATTTACAGTTATGAGAAGAATAAATAAATCCATCAAGTTTTTTTATTTAAATTTGACCCTGTTTATCTGTTAAAACAGAAGCAATTAACAAAACAGATCTGAGAGAAAGTACAGTTCATCTAACGACATTGTCTTTGTTCTTTTGGGACTTAAGGTAAACTGTGTTTGTGAAGTAGTCAGTTTGGATTTAGCCCATCTCTTTGTTAGCTAATGGATTCCTTTTTCTATTTAATAGTTATGGTAATTCTGTTATTTCTGAATAACTATGCGATTAAAGTTTTTGAAAAATGACAGCTCTTGAAGCCTTGCTTTTCCCCCCTTTTGTTTGTAAAATGAAAGTCAAAATTGCTCCCATTGTATTGCATAGGTTGTACCATGCATTAAGGAAATGTTCTACTAGAAAAAATAGTAAATGACTTTCCTAGTCACATGCTTTCTGCTTAACTAATGACCCGTTTAGAGGAGCCCTAATCAATTCTTTCTTCCCTAGGCACATAGGTGATACAATGCATGGATGGAAGCTGTAGTTATAGCCTTCATTTTTTATTTTTCCAATGATTTACAGAAAATCACCTTCCTAACTTGCCTGCAAAAATACTTTTAATGAGGCTCTCTAAAGCCATATTATAATCTGTGTTAAAGAAAAATGTCAAACAATGTCTATTATTTTCCCCTCCATATTAGAGCTTCTATATCACTTTTCTAGTTTCTCTGTTGTTTTTTCCAAGGACACTCATGCTGTTTGAATACAATAACTAAAAAGTAACAGCTTACTGCCTGTGAATGAATATGTACCTCATTTGGTGAATCAAATATTCAAACATATGCTGCCATTTTAGAAGATAGAAATCTATTTTTTAATATAAATTACATCTGATCATAACAAATCATACACGGTTTCTGTTGGTAGGAGAAAGCAATCTTGAAATGTAATAATGTGTGCAGAAAGGGCATTATTTTTCTGTAGCTAAATGCTGCAAACTAGAGACAGTTGAAACCCTATATGAATAGTCACACTTATTCATAGATCTATTCCTATAAAAGTCTTAAGTTTTATATTAAACAAAATAATGTAACATTGGTAATATTTGTGTTTGGGTGGGGAGTGAAGAGAAGTGAAAGTCGCTCAATCGTGTCCGACTCTTTGAGACCCCATAGTCCATGAGATTCTCCAGGCCCAGAATACTGGAGTGGTAGCTGTTCCCTTCTCCCAGGGGACTTCCCAACCCAGGGATCGAACCCAGATCTCCCACATTGCAGGCGGATTTTTTACCACCTGAGCCAACGTAGAGGGGAGGGAAGGAGGTTCTTTATTTGTAGCTTGCTTGCCCATTACTGTCCCAAGTAGCTACAAAAGTGAAAGCTATATCAAGGACACTTCTCTTAGTCTGTTTGAAGTCTGCTCACACATCTTTGTTTCCTATATATTCACCTATTTATCCACTAATAGCCTTTCTATCTTATCAAGGAACCATTTTCACAATGTAAAACAGGCCTCTTCTCTACCGTATCACCTTTTATTTCTCTTCCTACCATTTATCATTATCTATTACATTATATATTTTAAATTTTACATATGTTATTCACCCACCCAAGTTACATAAGAGTAAGGCTTTTTTTTTTTTTTTTTTCAGTCATGTTCACCACTGAATCCCTTGTGTCTAGAACAGTATCTGACATAGTGCAGGTGCTTTTTAAATTTATATGGAGTTTTGCAAAGACCTATTGTATTGCACAGGGAACTCCGCTCAATGTTATGCGGTAGCCTGGATGGGAGGGGAGTTTGGGGGATATGGATGCATTTGTATATATGACTGAGTTCTTTTGTTGTCCACTTGAAACTGTCACAAAGTTGTTAATTGTCTATACTCCAATATAAAATAAAAAACTTTTCTTAAAAAAGAAAATATATTTGAGATTTTGATTGAATGAACACTAGTTATTACTTTCAACTCTGAAAAAAAAATAGTCTCACATTCAACTAATTTGATAAACTCTAAAAGATTTCAGTGCTTGGCTAATAGTCCAAGAAAATGTTATTAACATATAAGGAACATTAATATTAGAGATGATAGTGAGGGTTATGCAACACCTCTGCATGACTGTTAAATTCAAAAGCATATGGGTGCCTATTATGGCCATTTTTTGCACTAGATTCTGGAGATATAATATGTTTAAAATATATTGTTTCTTCTTATGAAGAGTATAACTCCTCAAGAAAATCATAATCAAATGAAGAAGTAAAACAAGTAAAAAACTCAGTCCTCTAATTAAAGAAAAAAAGAAAAGAGAACTATAAGGTAGGGTGATGGTACAGTCAGAGGTATGAATGCCTGTTTGGGGAGACTTATCAGAGAAATATAACAGTAGGCAAGGCTAAGCTGGAGCTTAACATATAGTTTCCTCTTCCACTTCTGAAACTCTTTCTGAGAGAATTGAAAAAAAGATAATTTTCAAGTTACTGTGAAGGAGACCAGTGATGTTGAAAATGAATCTTGCCTATCCTCACTGAGAGTTGATGCAGGTATTTAAAACCTTCACTTAAAATTAATGAGTCTATCCACAGAGAAACAATTGTAATTCTGATCAATATCATAATATAGAGTAGACTTCTATATGACCACCACTTAAACATTCACAGTTTTAAAAAATTTCTCAGTTGAAACTGAGTATGTTAGTCAATAAAGTTATTGCTAATATATAATGAGCAACCTAGACAGCATATTAAAAAGCAGAGACATTACTTTGCCAATAAAGGTCCGTCTGTAGAGTCCAGGTTATGGTTTTTCCAGGAGTCATGTATGGATGTGTGAGTTGAACTATAAGGAAAGCTGAACACCAAAGAATTGATGCTTTTGACCTGTGGTGCTGGAGAAGACTCTTGAGAGTCCCTTGGACTGCGAGGAGATCCAACCAGTCTATCCTAAAGGAAATCAGTCCTGAATATTCATTGAAAGGACTAATGGTGAAGCTGAAACTCCAATATTTTGGTCACCTGATGGGAAGAACTGACTGTTTTGAAAAGACCCTGATGCTGGGAAAGATTGAAGGCAGGAGGAGAAGGGGATGACAGAGGATGAGATGGTTGGATGGCATCACCGACTCCATGGACATGAATTTGAGCAAGCTCTGGAAGTTGGTGATGGACAGGGAGGCCTGGTGTGCTGCAGTCCATGGGGTCACAAAGAGTGGAATACTACTGAGCCACTGACCTGAAGTGAATGAAGAAGCATTCGAGTTGCCATCTGCCCAATAACTGGCTATGCTTTCAACCAATTAAGTTCAATTTATCTTTTCCTATTTGATCCAGACTGTGGCCACGACTGCCACTGCAAGCAAATAGGTGGCCAGACACTTCAGAGACTCTTTTTTTGTTAATCTACTGTGAATCAATAGGAAAAAATAGTAATACCCATGTATTCTATTGTGCAAGGGAAAGAGGAGACAGCCTTCTCCCCTGTAAGATGATTCTGCATGACAATCAGGACTCAAATGCCTCCCATTCCCATGAGAGAAGTGTATCACTATGGCCCCATCTTTGCCTTAGTACTGCATCTTGGCTAAACAATGCCTATTTAATTTTAAAACATTTAATGAAAGCATGTATTAGAATTTTTTTGTTGTTCTATATGATGAAAACAACTAGTTTTCTGTATTCAGGCAATTTTGGGTATCCAATAGACAGTATATGTTTTAATAATGAGGATAGATGATTGATTTCCAGAATCGTATGGCCACTATTTTGTATTGACAATGGGAAGTCATTAAGGGTTTTAATCAGGATAATAAGTGAAGTGAAAGTGAAGGCGTTCAGTCGTGTCCAACTCTTTGTGACCCCATGGACTGTAGCTTACCAGGCTCCTCTGTCCATGGGGTTCTCTAGGCAAGAATACTGGAGTGGGTTGCCATTTCTTTCTCCAGAGGATCTTCCTGATGCAGGGATTGAACCAGGGTCTCCCACATTGCAGGAAGACTCTTTACCCTTTGAGCCACCAGGGAAGTCTAGTCACAATAATAAGATTAAGACTAAATCAGACATGGCCAAATAAAGGGAGGAGGAGCCAAGTTTAGAGTACAGAAATCCAGCTGATAAGAACAAAAGTTTAGATTAGGAGATTGGTAGAAAAAACTTGAGAAGCATAATGGATTTGAGGTAGATTCAATAGGAATTTGAAATTGAGCAGGATAAAGAGAGGCAGAAAAGAGAAATCAAGAATACCCATGTGGCTGACTTGAGGAAAACCGAGAGAAAACTGGTTTGAAGCAAGAAACAATATTTTAAATTTTGAAGCTGCGAAACATTAGTTGTCTTCAGTTCAGTTCAGTTCGTTTGCTCAGCCATGTCCAACTCTTTGTGACCCCATGAATCGCAGCATGCCAGGCCTCCCTGTCCATCACCAACTCCCAGAGTTCACCCAAACTCATGTCCATCGAGTCGGTGACTCCATCCAGCCATCTCCTCCTCTATTTGTCCCCTTCTCCTCCGCCCCCAATCCCTCCCAGCATCAGGGTCTTTTCCAATGACTCGACTCTTCGCATGAGTTGGCCAAAGTATTGGAGTTTCAGCTTTAGCATCAGTCCTTCCAATGAACACCCAGGATTGATCAATACTGGATAGACTGGTTGGATCTCCTTGCAGTCCAAGGGACTCTCAAGAGTTTTCTCCAACACCACAGTTCAAAAGTATCAATTATTTGGCGCTCAGCTTTCTTCACAGTCCAACTCTCACATCCATACATGACTACTGAAAACCCATAGCCTTGACTAGATGGACCTTTGCTGCCAAAGTAATATCTCTGCTTTTGAATATGCTATCTAGGTTGGTCATAACTTTCCTTCCAAAGAGTATGCGTCTTTTAATTTCATGGTTGCAGTCACCATCTGCAGTGATTTTGGAGCCCCCAAAAATAAAGTCTGACACTGTTTCCACTGTTTCCCCATCTATTTGCCATAAAGTGATGGGACTAGATGCCATGATCTTTGTTTTCTGAATGTTGAGCTTTAAGCCAACTTTTTCACTCTCCTCTTTCACTTTCATCAAGAGGCTCTTTCGTTCTTCACTTTCTGCCATAAGGGTGGTGTCATCTGAATATCTGAGGTTATTGATCTTTCACCCAGAAATCTTGATTCCAGCTTGTGCTTCTTCCAACACAGCGTTTCTCATGGTGTACTCTGCATATAAGTTAAATAAGCAGGGTGACAATATATAGCCTTGACGTACTCCTTTTCCTCTTTGGAACCAGTCTGTTGTTCCATGTCCAGTTCTAACTGTTGCTTCCTGACCTGCATATAGGTTTCTCAAGAGGCAGGTCAGGTGGTCTGGCATTCCCATCTCTTTTAGAATTTAGTTGTCTTAGAGTCATTCAAATGGGAGTAAATTAGTAAATAACTAATAAATGGCTCTAGAACTCAGCTGTGATAAATATACAAGTTAGAATCTGAAACCTTGGGAAATACTAAGTGATATGAATAGAAAGCATCTAACCGGATGAGAATTTACCTGCAGCATAACCCCAAAGAACACCCTCACAAATATAAAAACAGAAAAAAGAATTGCTTTAGATTATTTTGGAGTGGAATGTAAAAGAAATTTAAGAGAAAGGAATTTTTTTTTAATTGGGCATGTTCAACAGCATCATAAGCTATTGGGAGGTCAAGTAAATATGTTTTGAAAATGTGCGTTATATTCATCAACAAGAAAACAGTAAGCATGGAATTTCACTGTCCATGGGAACCTGAATAGTGGAGATAAAGGCAGACTGAGGAAGGTTCATGTAATAGAGTCCCGGCCCCTTTGTGAGATTTGTAAGTGAAAAAACGAGAAGGTTGCCGAGAGGAAATGTTGGCACGTCATGTGTTATTTTGGATTAAAAATACTAGGGCATGTTCCGTGTCAGTAGAAATGAGACACTAAAGAGGAGAGGTGGGGTGGTAATAGTCTTGTGATAATATTCCTGGATTCACGTTCTAAGTCTGGATAATGCTGTATAATCTGCTCCCCTTTGAAACATTCATTGTATATAATGGTATTTTAATAAAGCCATTGTGAATTTTGTGGTTAAACCTATTGGATTTTATGTATCCCAGATTTTCCCAAACGAATTCGATCAAAAAGCTTTTTTTTTTTTTCCTTGCACAGTATCTGTTAATTATCTAAAGAAACAGAATTCCTTAAGAGCTTTGTGGTAAGAGAGAGTTCCCGGGGGGAAAGAAAGTAATGAGATTCTGTGCTCAAGTGGAGGGATTCATCTTAACAGTAGGATGAACCCTCCTCGTGTGACAAGATGTAAAAAAAAGTATGATATGCTAGGATTATAAGCTTGATGGTGATACGTTGATAGCTACTATTTCTCTCAAAATTTTAAGATAATATAGCAACACACAGATATAAACTCAGAAATATACAAACTGAACTAAGCACATGGCAACCCACACAGATGTACAAAAACATATGCAACATGTATATAAACTCACAAACACTAGCCCTTAAATATATATGAATCAAAAAGTGGAGATAACATAGAGCTCGGATATAGTAGAATTGTATTTTATGAAAAGGAGAAGAGTAGTGAAATAGCGCGGACACTCGAGCGGCGAGGGGTGGCTGCGAGGATGCTGGAGCTACCCCACGTCCAAGGTCAGGAGCAGAGGCTGAGAGGAGCTACTCCACGTTCAAGGTCAGCGGCAGTGGCTGAGAGGAGATACCCCATGTCCATGGTAAGGAGCTGCAGCTAGGCTTTGCTGGAGCAGCTGTGAAGAGATAATCCACATCCAAGGTAAGAAAAACGCCAGTAAGACAAACACTAGGCTGAGAAGAGGGCATCAGAGGGCAGACAGGCTGAAACCACAATCACAGAAAACTAGCCAATCTGATCACATGGACCGCAGCCTTGTCTAACTCAATGAAACTAAGCCATGCCAAGTAGGGCCACCCAAGACAGATGAGTCATGGTGGAGAGATCTGACAGAATGTGGTCCACTGGAGAAGGGAGTGGCAAACCACTTCAGTATTCTTGTCTTGAGAACCCCATGAACAGTATGAAAAGGAAAACTGATAGGATACTGAAAGGGGAACTCTCCAAGTCGGTAAGTGCCCAATATGCTACTAGAGATCAGTGGAGGAATAACTCCAGAAAGAATGAAGGGATGGAGCCAAAGCAAAAACAATACCCAGTTGTGGATGTGACGTGATAGAAGCAAGGTCCAATGCTGTAAAGAGCAAATATTGCATAGGAACCTGGAATGTCAGGTCCATGAATCAAGGCAAATTGGAAGTGGTCTAACAGGAGATAGCAAGAGTGAAAGTCTACATTCTAGAAATCAGTGAACTGAAATGGGCTGGAATGGGTGAATTTAACTCAGATGACCTTTATATCCACTACTGCAGGCAGGAATTCCTTAGAAGAAATGGAGAAGCCATCATGGTCAACAAAAGATTCCAAAATGTAGTACTTGGATGCAGTCTCAAAAACGGTAGAATGATCTCCATTCCTTTCCAAGGCAAATTATTCAATATCACGGTAATCCAAATCTATGTCCTGACCAGTAATGCTGAACGGTTCTATGAGGATCTACCAAACCTTTTAGAACTAGTTCAGTTCAGTCACACAGTCATGTCTGACTCTTTGCAACCCTATGAATCACAGCACTCGAGGCCTCCCTATCCATCACCAACTCCCGGAGTTCACTCAAAAACACAATCTCATCCTCTGTCGTCCCCTTCTCCTCCTGCCCCCAATCCCTCCCAGCATCAGAATCTTTTCCAATGAGTAAACTCTTCACATGAGGTGGCCAAAGTATTGGAGTTTCAGCTTTAGCATCATTCCTTCCAAAGAACACCCAGGGCTGATCTCCTTCAGAATGGACTGGTTGGATCTCCTTGCAGTCCAAGGGACTCTCAAGAGTCTTCTCCAACACCACGGTTCAAAAGCACCAATTCTTCGGCACTCAGCTTTCTTCACAGTCCAACTCTCACATCCATATATGACCACTGGAAAAACCATTGCCTTGACTAGATGGACCTTTGTTGGCAAAATAATGTCTCTGCTTTTGAATATGCTATCTAGGTTGATCATAACTTTTCTTCCAAGGAGTAAGTGTCTTTTAATTTCATGGCTGCAATCACCATCTGCTAACAGCCCTCACAAAAAGATGTCCTTTTCATTATAGGGGACTGGAATGCAAAAGTAGGAAGTCAAGAAACACCTGGAGTAACAGGCAAATTTGGCCCTGCAGTATAAAATAAAGCAGGGCAAAGGTTAATAGAGTTTTGCCAAGTGAACACAATGGCCATAGCAAACACTCTCTTCAAACAGCACAAGACAAGACCCTACACATGGACATCACCAGATGGCCAACACCAAAATCAGATTGATTATATTCCTTACAGCCAAAGATGGAGAAGCGCTATACAGTTAGTAAGAAACAAGACCAGGAGCTGACTGTGACTCAGATCATGAACTCCTTCTTACCAAATTCAGATTAAATTGAAGAAAGTGGAGAAAACCGCTAGACCATTCAGGTATGAACTAAACCAAATCCATTATGATTATACAGTGGAAGTGAGAAATAGATTTAAGGGACTAGTTCTGATAGAGTACCTGATTATCTATGGAATGAGGTTCATGACATTGTACAGGAGACAGGGAGAAAGATCATCCCCAAGGAAAAAAAATGCAAAAAAGCAAAATGGCTGTCTGGGGAGGCCTTACAAATAGCTGTGAAAAGAAGAGAAGCGAAAAGCAAAGGAAAAAAGGAAAGATATACCCATTTGAATGCAGAGTTCCAAAGAAGAGCAAGGAGAGATAAGAAAGCCTTCCTCAGTTATTAGTGCAAAGAAATATAGGAAAATAATAGAAAGACTAGAGATCTCTTCAAGAAAATTAGAGATACCAGGGGAACATTTCATTAAAAGATGGGCTCAATAAAGGACAGAAATGGTAGGAACCTAACAAAAGCAGAAGATATTAAGAAGAGGTGACAAGAATGCACAGAAGAACTGTACAAAAAAGATCTTCAGACCCAGATAATCATAATGATGTGATCACTAATCTAGAGCCAGACATCCTGGAATGTGAAGTCAAGTGGGCCTTAGAAAGCATCACTACGAACAAAACTAGTGGAGGTGATGGAATTTCAGTTGAGCTATTTAAATCCTGAAAGATGATGCTGTGCAAGTGCTGCACTCAGTATGCCAGCAAATTTGGAAAACTCAGCTGTGGCCACGGGACTGGAAAATATCAACTTTCATTCCAATCCCAAAGAAAGGCAATGCCAAAGAATGCTCAAGCTACTGCACAATTGCACACATCTAACATGCTGGCAAAGTAATGCTCAAAATTCTCCAAGCCAGGCTTCAGCAATACATGAACCGTGAACTTCCGGACGTTCAAGCTGGTTTTAGACAAGGCAGAGGAACCAGAGATCAAATTGCCACCATCCGCTGGATCATGGAAAAAGCAAGAGAGTTCCAGAAAAACATCTATTTCTGCTTTATTGACTATGCCAAAGCCTTTGACTGTGTGGATCACAATAAACTGTGGAAAATTCTGAAAGAGATGGGAATACTAGACCACCTGACCTGCCTCTTGAGAAACCTGTATGTAGGTCAGGAAGCAACAGTTAGAACTGGACATGGAACAACAAACTGGTTCCAAATAGGAAAAGGAGTATGTCAAGGCTGTATATTGTCACCCTGCTTATTTAATGTATATCAGAGTACATCATGAGAAATGCTGGGCTAGAGGAAGCACAAGCTGGAATCAAGATTGCCAGGAGAAATATCAATAACCTCAGATATGCAGATGACACCACCCTTAAGGCAGAAAGTAAAGAACTAAAGAGCCTCTTGATGAAAGAGCTTAAAGCTCAACACTCATAAAATTAAGATCATGGCTTCCAATCCCATCACTTCATGGCAAATAGATGGAGAAACAATGGAAACAGTGGCTGACTATTTATTTATTGCCAACAAAGTTCCATCTAGTCAAGGCAATGGTTTTTCCAGTGGTCATGTATAGATGTGAGAGTTGGACTGCAAAGAAAGCTGAGTGCCGAAGAATTGATGCTTTTGAACTGCGTTGTTGGAGAAGACTCCTGAGAGTCCCTTGGACAGCAAGGAGATCCAACCAGTCCATCCTAAAGGAGATCAGCCCTTGGTATTCATTGAAAAGACTGACGTTGAAACTGAAACTCCAATACTTTGCCCACCTGATGTGAAGAGCAGACTCATCTGAAAAGACCCTGATGCTGGGAAAGACTGAAGGCAGAAGGAGAAGGGGACGACAGAAGATGAGATGGTTGGATGGCATCACCAACTTAATAGACATGAGTTGAGTAAACTTGGGGAGTTGGTGATGGACAGCCAGGCCTCATGTGCTGCAATCCATGGGGTCACAAAGAGTCGAACATGACGGAGGAACTGAATTGAACTGAACTGAAAGAAACAGTTGCTGAAACCAGTGTCAGAGAAATCTGAGTAGAGTTTCTCAGTGTCACTGGGGTCCAGGTAAAGAAGAGATAATCCTTTATATCGACACTCATTTACTTATAGTGTAATTCCTCCAACAGCTTTAAACAGTCCCTTTTGAGACTTCCCCAGTGGTCCAGTGTCTATAACTCCACACTCTCAATGCAGTGGCCAGGGGTTTGATCCTTGGTCAGGGAACTATACCCCACATGCCACAACTAAAGATCCTGTGTGCCAAAACTGAGACCCAGCACAGCCAAAAAAAAAAAAAAAAAAAAANAGACCCAGCACAGCCAAAAAAAAAAAAAAAAGCAAAAGAATCAACAGCAAAAAAAAAACCCAGCCTCTCTGTAGAGAAAGAGAATGCGTAATTGGGATTGTTCCAAGATTAAGGTTTCCCAGGTGGTGCTGGTAATGTTTAGTCACTAAGCCACGTCTGACTCTTTGCGACCCTGTAGACTGTAGCCCACCAGACTCCTCTGTCCATGGGATTTCCCAGGCAAGAATACTGGATTGTCCTTTCCTTCTCCATGGAATCTTCCCAACCCAGGGATCACACTTAAGTCTTCTGCATTGGCAGGTGAATTCTTTACTGCTGAGCTGCCAGAGAAGACATCATATATGATACTACCAGCAATATCATTGTGTCTATACACACAGTTGTCTATATGCTTTTTTCTTTAGTTTTTATTTTATTAAAATATACTTAATTTGCAATGTTGTGTTAATTTTAGGTATAAAGCAAAATAGTGGATATGTATAGGCCAGAATACTGGAGAGGAGCTTCCCAACCCAGTGATTGAACCCAGGTCTCCTGACTTGTAGGCAGATTCTTGACCAGTTGAGCCTCCAGTGAAGCCCATGATTACTGGATTGGGTAGCCTATCCCTTCTCCAGCGGATCTTCCCAACCCAGGAATGGAACTGGGGTCTCCTGCTTTGCAAGTGGATTCTTTACCAGCTGAGCTACTAGGGAAGCCGAGATATATATATATATTCATTTTCAGATTCTTTCCCATTATAGGTTGTTTCAAGATAGTGAATAAGTTTCTTGTGCTATGCAGTGGGTCTTTGTTGTTTACTTTATATATAGTAGCAGACATCTGCTAATACCTGACTCCAGATTTATCTTTCCCCCACCTCACCCCTGTTTTCCTCTTTGATGTTTTTTGTTATGTGTCTGTAAGTCTATTTCCGTTTTTTTAAATAAGTTCATTTGTATCACGTTTTTAGATTCCACATAAAAGCAATATCATATGATATTTGTCTTTCTTTTTCTGACATACTTCACCTAATATGATAACCTCAAGATCCATGCATGTTGCTACAAATAACATTATTTCATTCTCTTTTATCATTGAGTACTATTCCATTATATGTGTGCACGTGTGTGTGTGTACACCTCATCTTCCTCATCCATTCATCTGCCAGTGGGCACTTAGGTTGCTTCCATGAATTTGTTTTTGTAAATAATGTTGCTACTAACATTGGGATGCATGTATCATTTCAAATTAGAGTTTTCTCTGGATGTACACCCATGAGTAGGATTGCTGGGTCACATGAAAATTCTATTTTTAGTTTCTCAGGGACACTCCATACTGCTTTCCATAGTGTTTATGTCAGTTTACATTCCTGTTAACAGTGTAGGAGGGTTCCTTTTTCTCTGTGCTCTCTCCAGCTTTTATTATCTGCAGACTTTTTAATGATGGCCATTCTAAATTGATGTAAAGTGATACCTCATTATAGTTTTGATTTGCATTTCTCTAATAGTTAATGATATGGAGCTTTTTTTTTCCATGTGCCTCTTGGCTGTCTGTATGTTTTCTTTGGATAAATGTCTGTTTATGTCTTCAGTCCATTTTCTGATTGTATCGTTCATTTGTATGCCATTAAGCTGTATGTGTCTTTTTGGAAAATAACCTCTTATAGGTTGCATTATTAACAAATGTTTCCCCCATTTTATAGATGGTCTTTTTAAAAATTGGTTTCCTTTGTTCTGAAAAAAGCTTTTAAATTTAATTAAGTACCATTAGTTAGTTTGTTTTTGCTTTTGTTTCCACTCCTCTAGGAGACAGATCCAAAAAAAAAGAAAAACTGCTGTGATTTATGTGAAAGAGTGTTCTGCCTATGTTTTCTTCTAGGAGTTTTAAAGTACCCAGTCATACATTTATATCTTCAATTAATTTTTAGTTTATTTTACATATGGTGTTAGATAATGTTCTAATTTTATTTTTTTATATGTAGCAGTCCAGTGTTTCCCAGCATCACTATTGAAGAGACTGTCTTTTCACCCATTGTATATTATTGCCCCTTTTTTCATAGATTAATTGACTATAAGTGCATAGTTTATTTCTGGGCTTTCTTTCCTGTTTCAGTGACCTGTGTATATGTTTTTGTGCTAGTACCATCCTGTTTTGGTTGCTGTAAGTCTGTAGTATAGTCAAAATTCAGGGAGTGTGATTCCTCCAGCTCTATTCTAGCTCTGTGAAAAACGCCATTGGCAAATTGATGGGGATTGTATTGAAACTGTAGATTGACTTGGGCAGTATGATCATTTTAACAATATTGATTCTCCTAACCCAAGAAAACAGCATATGTTTCCATCTGTTTGTGGGTCTTCAATTTCTTTTGTCAGAGTCTTAAAGTTTTCATGGTACAGACTTTTGCCTTGTTAGGCTTATTACTAAGTATTTTATTCTTTTTCATGCAGTAGTAAATGGGAATGTTTCATTAATTACTCTCTTTGACATTCTCTTGTTAGTGTACATAATGGCCACAGATTTCTGAATATTAATTTTGTGTCCAGCAGCTTTACTGAAGTGTTATCCCTTAACTGCGTATTGTGGATCAGATGATTTTGCTGCTTTTGTCTTTTGCTTTTCCTGCTAGCTTTAGGTGCGGATGACTTACTACCTTTGTTGTACATTTGCCTTCACCAGTGAGTTTTCCATTTCATAATTTTCTTGTTTCTAGTTGTGGCCTTTTCTGTCTAGGGAAGTTCTTTCAGCATTTGTTGTAAAGTTGGTTTGGTGGTGGTGGATTCTTTTAGCTTTCACTTGTCTGTGAAGCTTTTGATTTCTGCAAATCTGAACAAGAGCCTTATTGGGTAGAATAGTCTTGGTTGTAGTTTTTTTTTCTTGCATCACTTGAAGTATATTATACTACTCCATTCTGGCCTGCAGAGTTTCTGCTGAAAAATCGGCTGTTGACCTTATGAGAGTTCATTTGTATGTCATTTATTGCTTTTCCCTTGCTGCTTTCAATATTCTCTCTTTATCTTTAACCTTGGTCGTTTCAATTACAATGTGTCTTGGTGCATTCCTCTCTGAGTTCATCCTTTATGGAACTCTCTCTGCCTCCTGGATTTGGGTGATTGCTTCCTTTCCCAGGTTAAGGACATTTTCAGCTATTATCACTTCACAAATATTCTAAGCTCATGTCTCTCTCTCTTCTCCTTTTGGGACCCCTATAATGTCAACATTGTTGCATTTGATGTTGTCCCAGATATCTCTTAAATTGTCCTCAGTTCTTTGTATTCTTGTTTTCTTTTGTTTGGTGACAGTGATTTCCACCTCTTGGTCTTCCAGCTCAGTTATCTGTTTTCCTGCCTCATTTAGTCCACTGTTGACTACTTCTGTGTATTTCTCATTTCAGCTATTATATTATTCAATTCTGTTTAGTTGTTTGTTATATTTTCTAACTCATCATTGAAAACTTCTTTTTTGTAATTATTTTTAACATAAATTTATTTGTTTTAATTGGAGGTTAATTACTTTACATTATTGTATTGGTTTTGCCGTACATCAACATGACTTTATTTTTCTGTGCATCCATTCTCCTCCCGAGTTCTTTGATCATCTTTACAGTCGTTACTCTGAACACTTTCTTGTAGATTCTCCACCTCCTTATCACTTAGTGCTTCTTGTTTCTCTGTCACTTCATTTAATTTAAATTGATATTTGTATTTTTATGTACATGACAGGTCAGTTATGGTTCTCAACTTTGAAGCAGTAGCCTTCTATAGGAGACATCCTATATGTCTCAGCAGTACTTTCCCCTCTCATCACCCAAGGACTGGGGTCTAGGTGGTCGAGGTTGGGCCTGGCCAGTGTTGCAGACTTGGTCTCCAGGCTCTGGGACTCTAGTTTTCTTTCTCTGGTGTTTGCCCCCTGGTAGTGGTGGGCTGCCGTCTATGGGGTCGCACAGAGTCGGACACGACTGAAGTNCTTCACGGTTGGGGGTGGGTGGGTGGGGAGGGGCCTGGCCACTGCTGGGTGGAGCTGCATCTTGGCTTTCTTGTAGGCAGAGCCGTTACTACAGAGGCAGTTGTGGACCCAGGAAGTCTTTAGGCAGACTGCCTGCTGATGTTTGGGACTTTTCCTTGACCAGTTTGTTGTTTCGATGGAGGCCTCCCAGCTCTGGGGTTTAAAGCATGTTGGGTAGGGTCAAGTGTTGATGCCAAGATGTCAGTCCCCAAGGGAGTTCATGCAGATGAATGCTTTTGATCTGTTGGACACCAATGTCTATGTCCCCAGGGTGAGCCACAACCATATACGCCTACCATGCCAGGAGACCCTCCTCGACCAGCAGGCAGGTCTGTCTCAGGCTCCTATCAAATTACTGCTTGTGCCCTTGGTCCCAGCACACATGAGATTCTGTGGATGTTCTTCAAAAGTCAAGTCTCTATTTCCCCCAATGTTTTCCCCTGCAATCAAGCCAAAAGCACTAGGGAGTTTCTCTTCCTGTGCCTGACACGCAGTCAGGTTGGCCTGACATGGGGCTAAGTACTTTCCCTCCTGAAGGAGAATGGCTGTAATATAATCTTTCTCCAGGTTATGGGTCACCCACTGAGAGAGTATGGGGTTTGAGCATATCATGAGTTCATCCCTCCTGTGTATCTCGCTGTGGTTCCTTACGTCCCTAGTTGTAGAAGGTCTTTTCCGGTAGATCCCAGTCTATTTCCTCCATGGCTTTCTGCAGTTAGCTGGGATTTCAGTCGCTTGTGCGAAGGGATCTCAGTCTAGGGACCTTCTACTCCATCCTCTTGGCCAGTCTTCTTCCTCTTGCTCATCTGCTTCTCTAGATGATTCCCACACTAGACACCCCTAAAAACCCTCCCCAGAAAATTTCTCTTTATCAGTTACCATCTTATTTTTGAAGGTTTTCTTTCTTTCAAAAATAAAATTATAATAGTCTTTCAAAAAGAATGTTCAACAATTTAAACATGTATAGTTTTCTCTCAGTAATTTATTCTAAATATTTTAAAAATAGCCTTTGAATTGAAGACAGAAATTCCTAACCTTTTACCCATATGATTCACAGCATAACCTAAATCCATAGGTAGTTTTGTTTTGTTTTTTCACTTTTCGGAGTTGACAGACTGTGGTTGAAGGATAGTTATTCCTAGAGTAAGAAAATGCAATATGTTTGTAAATGATGAGTGTAAAAAGCTGTGCAGTTTATTCCAGGACAGCTCTATTACAAGCAGTTATGCTCCAAGCTTTAGTAACATTTTGCTGAAAACAGGCACCATGGGAAGACAAAGGATTTGTGGATGGAGAATGGCAGTTACATTTTAACATCCCGGAGTGAGGACAGTTGTTCGCCTTTGTGGGTACCTGCCCCTGTGGCAGAAAATTTTGCATGTGATCCCCATGAAAGGATATCCCCTCACTCACCTTAGGCTGTGTAAATCAGAAACACACTGACCAGACAGATGAGGATGAGGGCAAAATGGTTGTTTCCTTTAATCACATTTCTGATTACCACTGGCTTAGAAGCATGCCTTTAGATAATATATTTAGAGTTGAACAGAAACATTTTATTTGGGTGGAACTAATCTGGATTAATCTACCTGGATAAGTGTCTGTTTTTCACCTTGGGGTGGCTATGCATGCCAGGAGGGAGCCATAGTTTGGGGGTCCTTTGCTGGGGAAAGGTGGTCATTCTCTGATCTACCTGTACATCCTTTAAGAAATATCTTCCTTTAGAAAATGAAAATGTGATTTTGATATAATAATTCCCAGAAATTCTGGGACTAATTCTAGCCAAGAGGAAGATAGGGATCTTCCCTTTTGGTGCTTCTCCAAGAGCATCTAATTCTCAAAATAATTATGTTATATGCTTTTCTCTTTAAAAACATATTTCTGTCATTTTTATAGTTAGGATATGAGTAGCTCCTCTGAATATTTTCAGAATCATTGTGCAGAAAATGATGGCATAGTGCAGCTTAATTATAGAATTATATAAAGGAATATATTAGACCCTGGTTAAAAGTTCTAAAAATTATACATTAAAGTTTCCCGTTTTCAAGATGCAGAAAAATTCCCTTTCTCAGGAGTTCTATTGATGATTAATTTTCCTCTAACCTTCAACAAGGAAGTAGATTTTAAATTAATTAAAACTTTAAAAGCTTGTTAATTTCTGGAGTGCATGCTCACTGTTGATGGAACAAAAGGTGCAAACTCTACTTTGCTGAAATGGCTTTGTTTGTATTATGCATCTTCTTGGTTCATTAACCCCATTTTATGTGTCAGCATTACACTTCCTTTCTTGCTCATATACACCCGCCGTCTGAATGGTCAGAGTTAAGAGAATGCAGGGTAGTGGGCCAAGCTTTAGAAAATGACTTCATTTTCTATTTACCCAATTCTTCTAAAGCTGCATCCAGGTGGTCATTAATAACAACGACAGCACTACCTCCTTAATAGAAGTATATTAGGTGAATCAGAAGCAAATTTCCCTCACAATCCAGCTGTAGATTTTTCTTGGAATCTACCAGTTTTGGCATTTTCCTTTAAGAGTTTTTCTGGTTGGCTGGTCACAGAACATTGAAATAAAAATCCGACGCTATCTAATATTAAAAGAATATTGACTACTTAAGAAAATCTATGTTTAAAATGTTACCCCAGAAGGCCATATTAGTAATAGCCCAACTGCTTTTTATTCATAGAAAATGGTATTATTTTACCTCTTGGATGTCATGTTTTGGGCAAAAGCTAATAATTTTATTAAGACTCAGATTCAAATTGGGGGAGAAGTGGGAAAAATACATCTTTTGTTTTGGTCTCAAATATGTGAGTCATTTTTAGGCAAATGTTCTGTCTCTGTAAACATCAGACTTACTACATGAATGATAATGATGCTAATATGTATGAAACACCCATTATGTTTCAAGAATAGGGTTAAGTGCTTATATGGATTATGTCATTAAGCTGTTCTACATGGCCAATAAGTCAGGCATTGTTACGTGTAAGGAGAATTAGACTTGGAGAACTTCAGTGACTTATCCAAAGTCACATGGCTAGCAAGTGTCAGATACAGAATTCAAACTCACAAAAGTCTGATGTCAGATTGCACTCAACCCTTCTCAGTGTCTTAATAGGAAAAAAAAAAAAGAAGAAAACTCTATTGGAGAAAAACAAACTAAAAAATAGCAATTCTTTCTGTTTCTCTGTCTCTGCTAATTATTTGGGGGTATAAACACAACCTCAAATTGCTAATCAGAATTGGAATGCAGAATCAGCTGGTAATCATCTTTATTTTTACTATAAGAGAGAGGTTTGTGTTGATTACGGACTAGCTTTTTTTGTTGTCTGAGAAATTTAATTGTATATGCCACTTAAACTGTAGACAATATATTAAGGAGAAATATTTACTGTGGTTTTCAAGACAACTACTTTCCAAAACAAAACAAAAAACAGAAAGAGATAAATATATATCCAGGTACAATTTCCAATGATATAGTTGTATGTTGTTTATGCAGTGATGAAGATCAAATACCATCGGAAATAGTCATCCCACTGAGGAAAACTCACCTTTAGAATGGAAGAATTTGTGTACTGCTAATGCTGATTTAAGACTTACAAACGTGAAAAGGAATCCCCGTAGTGTCTGATCTAATCTTGACATGAACAGTATCCAAAAGATCTAGTCAGTCACAGCTCAAAGCTGCTGCCTTGGGAAGAAAAAAATGCTTTGATAACTCGTTGTGTCAAAGAAAAGGATTTTATTGTGTGAAATATTGATTAAAACTTTAAAATAAAATTGGTATTTTCTGAAAGAACCTTGTAAAGGTAACAAAGAAAATAACAAAGAAAATCCAAAGGGTGCTTTTAAGATTGTTTTCAGAAGGGTTGATATTTAGAGAAAATCTTGTAGAAAAGAATGTACATTACTTTTTAATATCTATATCAATATAATTTTTCCACTAACAATGACAATATGCTTTCTTCACATTGCTATTATTACTTTTTAAGATCAAAGGGCATTCACTGTGCTTTTTAGTTGATAAAATAAGTGCATTCCAGCCATAGGCTTCAGAATATTATTTCTCAAGGTATAATCAAGTAAAGGAAAAGTCAATAGTGCAAATAGATATTTTGCTGTCAAAGAAAAGTTAAGAGTCTATCTAGGCTTTCCAATTGTATAACATGTTTATATAAAATATTGTGATGCTATCACAATAATTTTGGGGGGAGCTTTTATTCGATTAGGGGATGTAGGAAATGTGATGTCAATAAAGACAATAATTGCAAACAAACTGGGACAATAGGGGCCTAATGATGATTATACAATTTAAGGAGATATTGAGAAAGGTTTAAATCATGAAAAGTCACCCTTGATCAACTTTATCATTTCAGGGAAAATGAGGGTGGAGTGGGAATAAGACAAGAAATTGAATTGAAAGGAAGAAGTTGAATCTCAGCTAAATTACTGTAAACCCTTCAGAGTGAGGTCAGAGCAAAGACTTGTGGGTCAGGCTTCTCTGTGTATCTCCTTCCAATACCTTTTCATTCCGTCCATCCACACTTACCAGGCACCCACTCTGACGACTGGTCTAAAAATGTAAGTTTAAAAACATGGCTTCTGTTTTTTGATAAAGAGATTTCTGATGAAGCATTAAAGTACATAAATGTTGTCTAAAGATACCATGGTGTTTGGAGAGGAAATGTAAGATGAGGCAAGTTATCTTAGTAAAGTGCCTGGAAAATAGTAAATCATCCAGAAATATCCGCTGACGTAGTATCAGGACCTCTGGGGGTACTGAAACACAGGTTGGGACCCAGTTACTTCTCAGATGTTTACTGGAGTGTGTGACTGGGTGTGGGGCCTGCTTCTCCTTGGGGAAAGCAAAAAGTGAGGAGCAGACTCCAGCCCTCGTGTGAGAAGTAGTTCTAAAGAGAGTTTGGCTCCTGCAACATGAATCATATGACTTAAGAGAAGGGGGGTGTTTCTCAGGCATTCTTAGATGCAGCACAGGGAAACTGATGAAGAAGACAGGAAGACACCTGGGCTGGGGCTCTGAATTCGGATCCTGAGTTCAACTCTGGTGCCTGCCACTAGCTGAGTGATCTTGGGCAGGCTGTCTAGACTGAATCTCAGTTCCTCCTCTGTGAAATAGACCTATGATTGTACATCCTTCATTGGGTTGTTGGACAGATGAAGAGAACACATTTTTAGTGCTAGAGCTGTACTTGGAGCATGGTACGTGTTCACAAGCTTGTGAAATGGTTCGAGTTTGTAATATCCAGAGAAATCAAACGGCTCTCAGATTTTTTAACCTCGTATATTTGCAACCACAACTCTTATTTTTTCTTAAAGCTTCACTCAACCTTATCCTGATAGGTTGATCCTTCTTTCATCCTTCTGTCAGGGCTGTGGACCCAGTGTTAGTTTTTCTACTTACAAAAGAAAAGGAAGAAATGATACACTAAGCCCACTCATTGAAGAACAGTCCCCATGCTTTCCGTTTTTCTTTTCCACCCCTGATGAAATGAATGTGTTTAAAAGCTCCACAAAATTAAGATGAAACCGTGAAGATTTTTCTTTGTTTGCCTTAAGATTTTTTCCTAGGCATTTCACACATCATTCTGCAGAGGCATGGCGTACTCTGGAGCGGGAAACACTCTCAGAATACTCGCCTCTTCTTGACTTGGCCTTTCAGACTATTTGTCCTTCACATCATTTGATATTGCATAGCCAGACAAATTCAATTATTTCCCTAACGCTGAGCTCTGTGACTAATCCTTATGCCTTTGGGGTTTGGTCAGAAACATTAGACCTGTATGATGTATAATACAAAGTGGAACGTATTTACGAGCTGTGACCTTTATCATACATGGCGTCAATAAACAATTTAAAGGCGAACACTCTGGGAGAAGGTCAGGTTGAGGATAAAAAGCTGGTCTCAAAAGAAAGTTCTTTGAGTGGTATTTAACTGAATCGGCTGCTTTACCTTAAAAATTATGGAAAATTTACCCTTTTCCCACAGGCCAGTATATGTCCATTCCTTGCAGTCCCTGAGTGTAGCTGTAGTACAGATGTGTTTAGAGGTGCCTCGAAAACCACGGTGTTTGATCATGTTGCTACATAACAGTGACACTTTCTGATACAGTAGAAAGGATATCTTATGTGTTAATATAATTAAGAGTGTGCAATATATATGTATGTATATTATTAATATCTCAACTTCTAACTTTCCTTATTTTCACCATTTCTTAGAATGTATTATTGGTACAACTAAATTACCCATAGACTTAATTGTCCCCTGCACCTTATTTATTCTACCCGGAGCTGTCCACACTGGAAGTCTAGGTGTTCAACACCAGCTATGTGTATTTCCCATCAGTTTGACGTCTTACCCAGTTGACCCAGTAAGTTACAAACTTAAATGCTTAAAGCAGCCAAGCAAACAAAATGAATACTTCAAGCAGGTGTTAGATGCATACTGTATGTATTGAAATATATTTCAGGGACCATGTAATACAACATGGAATTGATATTATTTTGCAAATTGCAACCTGTAATTTTTTTACAGTTAAAATCTACTTTGCTTAGAGCAGTTGGTTTGCTTAGATTTGAATGAGAAACACTTAAGCCTGGATGTTTCAACCACGTCAGCATTCTCTCAAACCACTCTCCATGTGGAACTGTAGTGTGGACCCAAGTGAAACTTATTTACATGGCCCATATTGAAAATCCATGGTTATGGGCTGAATTTTGCCCTTATTTGATTCTTGGAATATCACTTATCAGCAATGGGCTCTGTGTCCTCTTCAGGCTGAAGGAGTCTGATTCTGGTCGATCTGCATTAATACTTCAAAACTGCGTGTCTTTGTCTCCTCTGTCCACCTTTCTCATACGGATCTAATGTGAGGCTGCAACGTGCCCTGCTAGATTAGATGAAGAACACTCTGCGGCCTCCACATTAGAGCTACATGAAAAAGGTAAATTTAAGACCCACAGAAGCTCTTCAGATGCTCATCACCATGGTGCCTCGGAGGCTTGCTCAGTGAACCTCCTTTAAGGCTCTTGATGCTGCTTATTGCTCACTAGATCACCCTTGACTTCATGGATATTTTTTTCTACTTCAATATTCGATTTAAGCCTATTTTCCCAGAAGAAAAAAAAAAAAAGTTGAAGGGCTGTGCTGCTGCTGCTATCACTGCAGTCGTGTCCGACTCTGTGCGACCCCAGAGACCGCAGCCCACCAGGCTCCCCCGTCCCTGGGATTCTCCAGGCAAGAACACTGGAGTGGGTTGCTATTTCCTTCTCCAAAGCATGAAAATGAAAAGGGAAAAGGAAGTCGCTCAGTCGTGTCCAACTCTTCGCGACCACATGGACTGCAGCCTTCCAGGCTCCTTCGTCCATGGGATTTTCCAGGCAAGAGTATTGGAGTGGGTTGCCATTGCCTTCTCCGTGAAGGACTATAAATTTTTTTATTACATATTCTGGACAGTTGTAATAAATAGGTAAATAAAATACAAAGAAATAAATACATACTACAGGGATCTAACCTGTCCCTGCTGCATTGGGATTGTGGAACCTTAACCACTGGAGCACAGGAGAACTCCTGCAGCATGTTAAAGAGAAGTCCCTACAGTGTGTTAAAGAGAAGTCACTGGCCCAAAAACAATGTCTCCGTTCCCAACTTCTAAGAGTCCTGCAGTGGCACCCCGAACACCAGGGTTTCATGATGGTGCCCAGCAGAATCTCCTCCAAGTAAATAATTTTTGCAGAGCCTAGGAATTTACCAACAATTTGATTTTAAAGTGCATGACAGAATTTACAGAACCTTTGGAAATATAATGATATATTGGTGAAGTTTTAGAAGAGTAGACAGGGAAGTGACAGATATTTATTTTCTGTTCAACCAGTGCATTTGAAATATTTCTATCTTTTATGTATGGTAAATGAAACTCACCCTAAACCAGCATGTCAACATCAGTCTGGTGCCCTGATGGTGCAAGAAATTCAATAAATGAATGATTGCTCTAGAGAGGAACAGTGGTCTTATTCCAGGGGACCTTGTGGAACCCCAGGCCAGCCAAGGAGTGATATGACCTCATTTGCACACATCCTGGGAATTGCTGGGACATGTGTGTAACCCCACTGACCTGATAGGAGCATAGAGGGCCAGAAGGCACATGGAAAGGGAGAATAAGTCCAGCATCTTCCCCCTTCCCAGTTCAGGCTCTGTGTACTCACCTCAATAGTAGAATAGCATCACTGCTCATCTTCTCCCTCAACTTCCCTTCACCTACCCCACCAGGTCTCAGCACTGGGAGACTGTGGAAATGTTCAGAAATGCAACCCCAAAGCCATATTAGGGGCTCTGTTTGTCATGGTCTAAGTGTTACATGGATCTCCAAAGATGAAGATCTAACTCAAATGGTCTCTGTCCTATGTCTTTTTCTTTTGTTGTTTGTTCTATTCAAGTGTAGTTTATTTGCAATGTAGTATGGCCACCCACTCCAGTGTTCTTGCCTGGAGAATCCCAGGGATGTGGGAGCCTAGTGGGCTGCCGTCTCTGGGGTCGCACAGAGTTGGACACGACTGAAGCGACTTAGCAGCAGCAGTATTAGTTTCTGGGATATACAGTTCAGTTTCAGTTCAGTTCAGTTGCTCAGTCATGTCCAACTCTTTGAGACCCCATGAATCACAGCATGCCAGGCCTCCCTGTCAATCAACAATGCCCATGTATACAGTAGTGTTATACAGTAGGTCCTTGCTGTTTATCTATTTTATATACAGTAGGGTGTATCTGTTAATCCCAAGCACCTAATTTATCCCTCCCTTCCTCGTCTTTCCCCTTGGGTAGCCATAAGTTTGTTTGTTTATTCAGTACTGGTCACTGGTGACCCTGTATTGCTTAAAAGCACATCTGCTTGGGTAAACCTAAGGTGGTCAGAAGAGCCAGGCTTCACTGTGTATTCCACCAACGGCCTCATCCTAACTGATTTCTGTGCCCACCTCCCCCTGCTCAGCGTCAGGGACTGTCCTCAGGCTGGGTTCATCTATAGACTGTCTGAATTGTTCCTGATCACCGCAAGAACTCACCCTTACATCATCCTTGAGTTTCCTCCCCACACACTGGCACTCGCAAGAGTCTCACATTCCAAAGTGTTGGCTCTCTTCCTCCCGTCTCCAAATATTATGGGAGTAGTCCTTTTCCTATGTCTGGTCACGACAGCTAAGAATCTAAGTTATACTGCGTGTTTATGACTTGTGTTAGCTTAGGGCGGTTGGGTGCTAGCTTAGGGAGGTTGGGTGCTTTAATGAGATAAGCTAAGATTTCAGGCTTAGGTAGACTTAGTTTCAAGTGCCTGTTTTCTGTGTGATGTTGACCAACTTACTGAACCTCCATTTGCTTATCAGTAATAGGAGGAGAACACACCTATTTAAGTGATTAAATTGACTAGCTTAGCATCTGCATGTGGCTGTTTATTTTTGAGGTTAATATTCATTAGTGATATGAGAGTCAGTATGAAAGCAGCTCTTCTGGAATCTGATAACAGAAGACGTGAGAAGGCGTGGTTGTGTAAGAGGTGGCTTTTTGAGAGGAAGTAGAGAAGACGAAACTGTCTGTTTGCAGGTTAGCGGCACATTTTCCACTCCACCCCTCCCTTCACTTCCCTTGAACACTAGAAATAAGGTTGCTTTGAATCAAAGAGTGTGGGCAGACTAGGCTTTAAAAGAATTTCAGCTGTCATCAGAAAGTCCTCCAGTTCCACCATAGGCATTCCACTGAACTGCCTTAATGTCTGAAAAAATCCCACCTGTGAGGTTACTATTTTGAGTAAATTGTGGTAGATGCCAGCTTTCAACCCAGATGTGCTGTGGAGGTGGATAAAATGTTAAGCTATGATCATGACTTCCTTTTAGATGGATTAGCTGTTACAGAACATAAGGCAAAGCTTCTGGGCCTCCCTGGTGGCTCAGATGGTAAAGAATCTCCTTGCAATGCAGAAGACCCGGGTTTGATCCCTGGATTGGGAAGATCCCCTGGCGAAGAAAATGGCAATCCACTCCAGTATTCTTGCTTGGAAAATCCCAGGGACAGAGGAGCCTGGTGGGCTGCTGTCCATAGGGTTGCAGAGTCGGACACGACTGAAGTGACTTAGAATGCATGCATGCATGGAGAAGGAAATGGCAGCCCACTCCAGTGTTCTTGTCTGGAGAATTCCATGGACAGAGGAGCCTGGCAGGCTAGAGTCCATGGGGTCGCAGAGTCGGACAGGACTGAGTGACTAACACTTTTACTTTCACACTGTGATGAAGGGTAAAGAATGTTTGCACATTTAGTTCTTGCTGCTCAAGAAAGCAAAACCCAGCAGAATAGTTTGCATAAACTGTAATTTGGAGACCTTATCATGACCAGTGATCAGGAAGGACAGGGTCAAACTAGTGGACAAAGGGCCTTACTTTAGGTCTTGATGCTAAAAATCCTCCTCCAAGATATTTCTTCTCCTGGAGTTTTTTTAAACTATGTGTCTTAATCTAGGTGAATAACTAGGAAGAAAATTTTATTGAAGGTAAGGTATTCAATGGGCTTCCCTTGCTCACCAGTAAAGAATCCTCCTGCCAATGCAGAAGACATGGGTTCAATCCCTGGTCCAGAAAGATCCCCTGGAGAAGGAAATGGCAACCCACTCCAGTGTGCCTGAGAATCCCCATGGACTGGCAGGCTACAGTCCATGGGGTTGCAGAGTAGGACTGAATTTAGTGACTGAACCACCACGACAAAAATGTATTCAATAAGTAGATGAAAAAATACACACCTGTGTCTAATATTTTTGAGCACTAGCTCCATGTCTGTTTCTCTGCTATGCGGTGGTACTTCCGTGATTAAAGTATTCATGTTTTCTAGCCCAAGAAGCACAACACCCTGGTGGTAGAAGCCAACACACGCAAGACAAACTAAATTGCAGGTGAATGTCTGTCTCTTCAAGACCTCAGTCAGATGTCTCATCTATCAAATCTTAACTGACTCAAATTCAAGGCAAGTTATTCACTTAGTTGGCGAAACTCTTATCTCTTGCACAGGCCTTCATCCCTGTACTTAAGACACAGTGTTGCAATCAATATGTTTATGTGGGTATCTTTCTAAGTAGGCTGTAAACTTTAAGCAAAGGGTTAGCTTTTGTTCAACTCTGTACCTTTAGTAACAAACACTAAGCTTGCTTGGTAATGGGCACTCGAGTGTTTTCTGAATGCATATCATAATCATGTTGTGAACTATCTTTGAAGAGAGCATAAAGAGGCAGAGCATTTACTCTAGCTGAGAGGAAAGGCTTGCCAAGGAAATGACCTTCACTTGGGTTTTTAAGGATGAGATAAATAATGGTAGTACACATTCAGACTTTTTTGGAACAGACTGGTTCCAAATAGGAAAAGGAGTATGTCAAGGCTGTATATTGTAATCCCTGTTTATTTAACTTCTATGCATAGTACATCATGAGAAACGCTGGGCTAGAGGAAGCACAAGCTGGAATCCAGATTGCCGGGAGAAATATCAATAACCTCAGATATGCAGATAACACCACCCTTATGGCAGAAAGTGAAGAGGAACTAAATAGCCTCCTGATGAAAGTGAAAGAGGTGAGTGAAAAAGTTGGCTTAAAGCTCAACATTCAGAAAACTAAGATCATGGCATCTGGTCCCATCACTTCATGGAAAATAGATGGGGAAACAGTGGAAACAGTGTCAGACTTTGTTTTTTTTGGGCTCCAAAATCACTGCAGATGGTGACTGCAGGTATGAAATTAAAAGATGCTTACTCCTTGCAAGGAAAGTTATGAGCAACCTAGATAGCATATTAAAAAGCAGAGACATTACTCTGCCAACAAAGGTCCGTCTAGTCAAGGCTATGATTTTTCCAGCGGTCATGTATGGATGTGAGAGCTGGACTGTGAAGAAAGCTGAGTGCTGAAGAATTAATGCTTTTGAAGTGTGGTGTTGGAGAAGACTCTTGAGAGTCCCTTGGACTGCAAGGAGATCCAACCAGTCCATTCTGAAGGAGATCAGTCCTGGGTGTTCACTGGAAGGACTGATGCTGAGGCTGAAACTCCAATACTTTGGCCACCTCATGTGAAGAGTTGACTCATTGGAAAAGCTGGGAGGGATTGGGGGTAGGAGGAGAAGGGGACAATAGAGGATGAGATGGCTGGATGGCATCATCAACTCAATGGACATGAGTTTGAGTGAACTCCGGGAGTTGGCGATGGACAGGGAGGCCTCACGTGCTGCAGTTCATGGGGTCACAAAGAGTCGAATACGACTGAGCAACTGAACTGAACTGAACTGAGACAGCATATTAAAAAGCAGAGACATTACTTAGCCAACAAAGCTTTGTTTATTCAAGGCTATGATTTTTCTAGTGGTCGTGTGTGGATGTGAGAGTTGGTCTGTGAAGAAAGCTGAGCCCTGAAGAATTGATGCTTTTGAACTGTGGCGTTGGGGAAGACCCTTGAGAGTCCCTTGGACTGCAAGGAGGTCCAACCAGTCAATCCTAAAGAAGATCAGTCCTGAATATTCACTGGAAGGACTGGTACTTAAGCTGAAACTCCAATAATTTGGCCACCTGATGTGAAGAATTGACTCCTTTGAAAAAACTGATGCAGGGAAAGATTGAAGGCAGGAGGAGAAGGTGAACACAGAGCATGGGATGGTTGGATGGCATCACCGACTCAATGGACATGAGTTTGTGTAAAATCCGGGAGTGGCGATGGGCAGGGAGGCCTGGCGTGCTGCAGTTCATGGTGTTGCAGAGTCAGACACAATAGAGCGACTGTACTAACTGACTGACACTCAGACAAAGCTCCACAATTTTCCAAGCTGATTCTAAATGCATTCAACTAACTTGCTTAGCGTGTCCAAAGAGAACTTAAAGACAGCTTATCAGAATAGGCTAGACACTGTTTAGGGAAATATGTTGAAGCTCCAAGCAGCAAAAGTATTTATTTTTCCCACAGTGTAAGTAAGACTATATTGGGGAAAAATAAAACAACTAAGAATTCATTTCAGTGAACTTCTTCAGTGAACACCACACTCGATGTGGTTGCTCAGCCTTTTCCCTGGATTGCAGGGCACACAGCTGGAGTTAGTACGGGGATGTGATGCGACTAATCCTTTAATAGCCCACCAGAGGTGACTGACCAGCCTGCAGCACTGTGGCACATGGCTGACAGAATTTGTCACACTGTGGGTCATCTTGACGTGGAACTTGTCACTGTTTTTTTAAGTTTCTCTCCCTTCTTGCCTGGAGGGGGGCAAATCATCCTTCTGATATTTTCCCAAATATTTCCATGCTGAGATCCCAGTGATGTGTGAGGAGATCTTACTAAAAATAGTTAAGAGACATGTCAGGGTATTATTATGGCCAATTTGACTTGGGGTGGTACAAGGAGACTAAATCTCATGTGAAATAAGTTAAAATAGAAATTTTACTGTACATAAGAGAGAATGAGATGGTTGGATGGTATCACTGACTTAGTGGGCATAAGTCTGAACAAACTCTGGGTGATGGTGAAAGACAGGGAACCCTAGCGAACTGTGGTTCATGGGGTCACAAAGAGTCGGTCATGACTTAGTGACTGAACAACAACAACAGCTGTATATCATGGCAGTTTTGTGATATGTGACTGTAGAAATGACCAGTCTTGGTGTATGGCTTGAAAAGTAGCCAGTCAAAGGTCTCTGAGAATCAGTTCATAGAAGGAAGATTTTGAAAATCATAAATGTAAATGCACTAAAGGTACTATTTCACTTTGCTCAGTTGAAAGAAATTAAGATTCATTCCAGTGGTGATACTAGACGTGAGTACATTGTAACTTGTTTTCCAAGATGTGCTACAACTTTAAAAGTTGCATCAGGTACACCATGAGAGGCATAGCCATCAATAGTTTAAACATTCACATGAAGAGAGACCATAACTTCACTATACTGTCTGTATATCTGACCACATCTAAATTATTTGTTTTCCGGTTACACATATGATGTTTTAAAAGGATCAAAGATCAAATGCACTGAGGAGGATGTGTCTGGAACTGAGACATGTCTGTGTACTAAGACACAGATGCGACCAGATAAAATAGTTGAGAAGAGTAAACCTAGAGAAAAAAATAATGGTGAAGATGATGGTCAACTATAAAGATCACAGCCATAGCTAAAGAACTCTCATGCTTTAGATGAAGTAAAACTTCTATTTTGCTCCAGAAGACCTAGCTATGGTGAAAGGGTAGGAGTTATAAGAAAATAGACTTCATCTCAAAGTGCAAAGATCATGTGTGAAGATATCTAATCAACAGAAAGAAGAAATACCTGGAAAGATATCAGCAAAGTTGTTTAAAAAGAGGCTGAGAATAATTAATCATAAATGTTGAAAGAGATTTGGGCATTAGGTGGAAGTTTGGACCAAATGACCTTATGATTATTCCATATCTATAAAATTAACAAAGCAGATAATTAGATGAATTACAAGGCTATAATAATAAACATGGAATGATATCAGGCAGAAATTGACCATAGTCAAGTGAAATTGAAGAGAAAGCTCAGAGAGAGAAACAAACATACAGAACCTTAATTTATAATAAAGGAACACAACAGATCAATTAATAAAAGATAAATTGCTTTAGTATACAATAGTAAGTAATCTAATTCACTATATGAATAAAAGCAAGATTGAATCACTACCTATCAGCACATTAAAAACATGCTCCCAGGGAATTCCCTAGCAGTTCAGGGGTTATGAATAGGTGCTTTTGATGTGAGGCCCCAGGTTCAACCCCTGTTTGGGGAATTAAGATTCCACAGCTGACGTGGCATAGCTCCACCCTCCATCCCAAATGATTCCAAAATATTTAAACACTAAATGTTAGCAGTAGCACTATAAAAATAATAGCAAGATGTGTTTAAAAAATCTTTATACTAAGAGAGGACTTTATAAATTTCAAAAGCACAAAGCATTGGGGGGAAATTGCTTAACTGTATTAGATAAAATTAAGAATTTGTATCCAAAATGGATTAGATCTGAAGACAGAGTGTCTGAAGAACTATGGATAGAGGTTCATGATATTATACAAGAGGCAGTGATCAAAACCATCACCAAGAAAAAGAAATGCAAAACAGCAAAATGGCTGTCTGAGGAGGCCTTACCAATAGCTGAGAAAACAAGAGAAGCTAAAGGCAAAGGAGAAAAGAAAAGATACACCCATCTGAATGCAGAGTTTCAAGGAAGAGCAAGGAGAGATAAAAAAACTTCCTCAGTGATCAATGCAAAGAAATAGAGGAAAACAATAGAATGAAAAAGACTAGAGATTTCTTCAATAAAATTAGAGACACTAAGACAACATTTCATGCAAAGATGGGCACAATAAAGGACAAAAATGGTAGGGACCTAACAGAAGCAGAAGATATTAAGAAGAGGTGGCAAGAATACACAGAAGAACTATACAAAAAAGATCTTCATGACCTAGATAACTATGATGGTTTTATCACTAAACTAGAGCCAGACACCCTGGAATGCAAAGTTAAATAGGCTTAAGGAAGCATCACTATGAACAAATCGAGTGGAGGTGATGGAATTCCATTTGAGCTATTTCAAATCCTAAAAGATGATGCTGGGAAAGTGCTGTACTCAATATGCCAGTAAATCTGGAAAACTCAACAGTGACCACAGGACTTGAAAAGGTCATTTTCATTCTAATGCCAAAGAATGGTCAAACTACCACACGATTGCACTCATCTCACACACTAGCAAAATAATGCTCAAAATTATCCAAGCCAGGCTTCAATGGTATGTGAACCATGAACTTCCAGAAGTTCAAGCTGGATTTAGAAAAGGCAGAGGAATCAGAGATCAAATTGACAACATCTGTTGGATCATGGAAAAAGCAAGAGAGTTCAAAAAAAACACCTACTACTACTTTAATGATTACACCAAAGCCTTTGATTGTATAGATCACAATAAAGGGTAAAAATACTTCTAGAGGTGGAAACACCAGATCACCTTACTTGCTTTCTGAGAAATCTATATGCAGGTCAAGAAGCAACAGTTAGAACCAGACATGGAACAACAGACTGGTTTCAAATTAGGAAAGTGTATATTGTCACTCTTTATTTAACTTATTTGCAGATTGCATCATGTGAAATGATGGGATGGATGAAGCACAAGCTGGAATCAAGATTGCCAGGAGAAATATCAATAACCTCAGATATGCAGATGACACCACTGTTATGGCAGGATGCGAAGAACAACTAAAGAGCCTCTTGATGAAAAGTGAAAGAGGAGAGTAAAAAACGCTGGCTCAAAACTAACATTCAAACAGCTAAGATCATGATATCCGGTCCCATCATTTTATGTTAAATAGATGGGGAAACAATGGAAATAGTGACAGACTTTATTTTCATGGGCTCCAAAATCACTGCAGATGATGACTGTAGCGATGTAATTAAGAGATGCTTGCTCTTTGGAAGAAAAGCTATGATCAACCTAGACAGAACAATAAAACCAGAGACATTACTGTGTCAACAAAGGTCTGTTTTGTCAAAGCTATGCTTCTCCCAGTGGTCATGTATGGATGTGAGATTTGAACCATCAGTTCAGTTCAAGTTCAGTTCAAGTTCAGTTCAGTCGCTCAGTCGTGTCCCACTCTTTGTGACCCCATGAATCACAGCACGCCAGGCCTCCCTGTCCATCACCAACTCCTGGAGTTCACCCGGACTCATGCCCATCGAGTCAGTGATACCATCCAGCCATCTCATCCTCGGTCGTCCCCTTCTCCTGCCCCTAATCCCTCCCAGCCTCAGGGTCTTTTCCAATGAGTCAACTCTTGGCATGAGGTGGTCAAACTACTGGAGTTTCAGCTTCAGCATCATTCCTTCCAAAGAAATCCCTGGGCTGATCTCCTTCAGAATGGACTGGCTGGATCTCCTTGCAGTCCAAGGGACTCTCAAGAGTCTTCTCCAACACCACAGTTCAAAAGATCAATTCTTTGGCACTCAGCTTTCTTCACAAACTCTCACATCCATACATGACCAGTGGAAAAACCATAGCCTTCACTAGACAGACCTTTGTTGGCAAAGTAATGTCTCTGCTTTTGAATATGCTATCTAGATTGGGCATAACTTTCCTTACAAGGAGCAAGCATCTTTTTATTTCATGGCTGCAGTCACCATCTGCAGTGATTTTGGACCATAAAGAAACCTGAATAGCAAAGAACTGATGCTTTAGAACTGTAGTGTTGGAGAAGACTCTTGAAAGTCCCTTGGACTGCAAGGAAATCAAACCAGTCAATCTTAAATGAATCAGTCCTGAATATTCATTGGAAGGACTGATGTTGAAGCTGAAACTCCAATACTTTGGCCACCTGATATGAAGAACTGACTCATCAGAAAACACCCTGATGCTGGGAAAGATTGAAGGCGGGAGGAGAAGGGGACGACAGAGGATGAGATGGTTGGACGGCATCACTGACTCAATGGACATGAGTTGAGTAAAATCCGGGAGTTGGTGTTGGACAGGGAGGCCTGGTGTGCTGCAGTCCATGGGGTTGCAAAGAGTCAGACACGACTGAGCCACTGAACTGAACTGATTCAAAGTGGACCCTGAACAAAATTGTTGTTGTTGTTTAGTTGCTAAGTATTGTCCAACTCTTTGCCACCACATGGATTGCAGCATGTCAAGGTTCTCTGTCCCTCGCTATCTCCCAGAGTTTCCTCAAACTTATGTCCATTGAGTCAGTGCTGCCATCTAATCAGCTCATCCTCTGTTACCCCCTTCTCCTCCTGTCCTCAATCCTTGCCAGTATTGGGGTGTTTTCCAATGAGTCAACTCTTCATATCAGGTGGCCAAAGTATTGGAGCTTCAGCTTCAGCCTCAGTCCTTTCAATGAATATTCATGGATGATTTCCCCTAGCACTGACTGGTTTGTCCAGGGGACTCTCAAGGGTATTCTCCAGCACCACAGTTCAAAAGCATCAATTCTTTGGTGCTAAGCCTTCTTTATGGTCCAAATCTCATATCTGTATGTGACGACTGGAAAAACCATAGCTTTGGTTATACAGACCTTTGTCAGCAAAGCGATGTCTCTGCTTTTAATATGCTCTCTAGGTTTGTAACAGCTTTCCTTCCAAAGAGCAAGCATCTTTAAATTTTAAGGAGGCAGTCATCATCCACAGTGATTTTGGAGCCCAAGAAAATAAAATCTGTCACTTTTTTTGCCATCTATTTGCCATGAAGTGAAGGAACCAGATGGCATGTCTAAGTTTTTTGAATGTTGAATTTTAAGCCAGCTTTTTCACTCTCCTTTTTCACCCTCAAGAGGCTCTTTAGTTCTTCTTCACTTTCTGTCATTAGAGTGGTATCATCTGCATATCTGAAGTTATTCACCTATCTCCCTGCAATCTTGATTCTAGGTTGTGCTTCAGTCAGCCTGGCGTTTCTCATGATGTACTCTGAGTATAAGTTAAATAAGCAAGATGAAAATATACAGCCTTGACGTTCTTCTTTCCTAATTTTGAACTAATCTTTTGTTTCATGTCTGGCTTTAACTGTTGCTTTTTTGTCCTACATAAAGGGTTCTTAGGAGACAGGTAAGGTGGTCTGGTATTCCCACCTTTTTAAAAATTTTCCACAGTTTGTTGTGATCTATACAGTTAAAGGCTTTAGTGTAGTCAATGAAGAAATAGGTATTTTTCTGGAATTCCCTAACCTTCTCTATGATCCAGTGGATATTGGCAATTTGATTTCTGGTTCCTCTGCCTTTTCTAATCGAGTTTGTACATCTGGAAGTTCTTGATTCACAAACTATTGAAGCCTACTTTGAAGAATTTTGAGCATTACCTTGCTAGTATGTGAAGTGAAGTCGCTCACTCGTGTCCGACTCTTTGCAACCCCATGAACTGTAGCCTACCAGGCTCCTCCCTCCATGGGATTCTCCAGGCAAGAGTACTAGAGTGGGTTGCCATTTCCTTCTCCAGGGAATCTTCCCAACCCAGGGATCAAACCCGGGTCTCCCACACTGCAGGCAGATGCTTTACCCTCTGAGCCACCAGGGAAGCATGAACTGGGTGCAAATGGACAGTAGTCAGAACATTCTTTGGCACTGACCTTCTTTGGGATTGTAATGAAAACTGACCTTTTCCAGTCTTCAGCCTCTGCTGAGTTTTCTAAATTTGCTGGCACGTTGAGTGAAGCACTTTAACAGCATCATCTTTTAAGATTTGAAATAGCTCAGCTGGGATTCCATCACCTCCACTTGTTTGTAGTAATACTTCCTAAGGCCCACTTGACTTCACACTCCAGGATGTCATACTCCATGTACAAATTCAGTACATATAAAACAGAATGGGAAAAGATATCTGAAGTCCACAAATGGCAGAGCAACAAAAGCTAGAATTCACCAAAATCAACAGGTCAACACCAACAGAAAAATTGACAGAGAGGCTGAAGTTGGCAAAGTCAGTAAGAATTGTACAGAGTAGAAAATCAAAAAAGCTAAGAAACATAAGGCAGTACTCACAATCATTAATGAACAAATAATTATAAATGTAAAGACAATGAGATATACCTACTAANTATACCTACTAATGACCAAAAATTTAGACAGCAGGAAAACAAAATGTTGATATAGAATCTGCTGCTACTGAGAATAGATTATAAACTCATGGTGGAGAAATTCTGCTATTTCCCAATAAAATAACATTATGTATGCCGCCTTATTCAGGCATTCCATTTCTTAAAGTATGGGTCTAAGAAATTCTCACACATGTCTTCAGACATATACTTAGATCAAGGTTCACGGCAGGAATATTTATATTAATAAGGAGCTTGAGGCAACAAGAGACTGCACTGCTTGAAGGGTAGAAAAGAAAAGAAAGTCAATGCACACCATGAAATATTGTGTATGGACTGCTGAGTCCTGAAGTCCTGGATTAGAAGAACACAAAGAAACAGGATGTTCTTAAAATATAATATCTAATGATAAAAGTGATGATAGAGATTATCATAGAGAGTAGAATACCATTTAAGTGTGTTAAAAATACATGCATACATTTACCAAGACACACACACCGAATACACATTAAATATATTAGTAGAATGACTACTGGATAAATAAGAATAGGACAGTGGGGGGAATAAATGGGTAAAAATAGATAAGGAAAACAAAAGAGAGTCTTTCTATGGATCATTGGTGATAATGTACCATGAACTGAGCATAATATACACTCTGCATCTGAGTATCAGAAAATAAAACAAAATCATACTTTGTTTTCAGGGAACCTAGAAATTGAAAACAACTCACATCCTTTATTCAGATCTCCTAGGGAGATAAAGGACTTCATTTTCCCGTTCTCCCAAGGCAGGTCTCAGGTCTTTACTTTATGACACATGTTTTGTGAAGGAGTTTCTTCCAACTTATGGTGTACATGCATACATGAAAGAACAGCAAAGGAGAATTATCTCTGAGTTTTTCACTTTGAAACCGTTTTCAACTACGCATTATAATATTTCAATCATTTTTAAAGGTTTCACTTTTTAATGGAAGAAAAGTTTAATTTGAAGATAATATGAAACTGTTATAATAGCTTATTAAACATAAAGGATAAAAGAACTAGTGAAGCTTTAAAATGGTAATTAAAAGAGCTGATGTGTGTCTAATGCATTTATTCAGTGTCTTCTAGCAGTAAGTCACGATGATGTTAAAAATTTTGCCTATATGTTCAAGTTACTATAATGGCTAAAATTTCTGGCTCCACCAACTGTCAAAGTCTTGTGCTATCACTGCACCTGAGCCACAAAAAGTAGTAAATGCACTCAAAACACAGACACGCTGCCTGCAGCAGCCCAATCTGCCTCTTTACAAGAGGTGTCTGGAGCCTGTGTGGCCGCTCCAGAATTGTGGGGGAGGCAGGAAGATGGGGGTGAGACGTGACTTCCGCATCAAAGTGAAATTAAAAGTGACATAAATTACCTAATAGTCCTCTGTATGTAGATACTCTGTTTCAGGGTGCTTTCTGGTTTACAGAGGAATTTACAGGTGTTTGCTAATCACTGACTCCCAAGTAAATCCCTATTAGATGGTGGAATAATATCATCTTGATTTTGCAGAGAAAGAAACTGGATCTACAAAGACATTTTCATCCACATGCTAAAAGTCACATAAGTTCCTATGCTAAAATGTGATTTGAACACAAGTTTGCTAGTTCCAAATCAGAATCATTTTTTTCTAACATGATTTAAAATTTCCTTCAGACTGTAAACAGCTTCCTCAAATTATTTCCCAGTTTGAATCAGAAGTTACATTTCCCTAATGCCTGCCAGTAGAGAAAGATATCCCAGAAAGAGGGGCAAAGACTAGATGGAATTATAGAACATTTTGGTAAATGCATGATCTGACATAATAGTTTCAAGCTGGATTTATGTTGATTTGGTTGTGTTTTATGTTTGTCCAGTGATCCATGTAGAAGGATAACTTTGTTTTAAATAAAATACAAAATAATAGGATAATGTTAATAGACTGATTAAACCATATACTCACTGCCTTGTCTATAACTTTAAGTACATGATTCTGTTAGACAACAGTGTAGAAAGAGAAAAAAAAAACCCTACATAAGCCTAAATAATAAATATAAAATCTATGTAAACATATAAACATTATGCTAGGATAATATTTTGCGTATCATAGAGATATTGACCGAGAAAAAATTATCATTATATTATGAAGTCCATAGAGTGCAGATTTGTTTGTAGAGAGGGAATTCTAGGTCACTGAAAGGAGAAAGAAGAGACCCATTAATTTATTGAGCAGGAGTAGAGTGTCAGAATTCCCTGCTTAGAAAATCCTGTCTTCAACAGTTCCATAATTTATGATTAATTTGGTCTTTTAGCAACTGCAAATAGCCCAAGGAGTGTGTGCAGACCAGGCTGGAGGTAGGTAGAAGGGGAAATTAGTTTATAAACTATTCACAATTTGGTGTCAATCATATTAATTAAATTGGGATTTTACAAATTGTAGATATTGACTCAGTAATGAGTCTCCACAAGCAATTTTTTTTTTTTAAAGAAAAGGACCATGGCCCTTTGATACAAATAAAATAAAATGCTATCAGCAGAGGAATGTACACAAACATATATCAGCTCTTTGAATTTCTTAACTAAGTTCTAAATGAATGTCTCATATGACACTGTTCACCTTAGAATTCCAATTATCTGTAGAAACTATTAGCTTCATTTGATGATTTATACCCTTCAAATCTCCAAATATAGCAGTTTCTAACCACTGCCAAAATTAAAACATCATTTTTACTCTGGAATATTTTAAATATAGAAATAGTTGTGCTTGTATAATGTAATGTGATGGTAGAAGACAGAGTTCAGAGTTATACAAAAATGAAAATCCTGGTCTCACTTTCGACATTTCAGTTTCTTCACTTTGAGTTTGCACCTTAAAGAATCAGCAAGGGAAGAAACTGGATTTCCATGCCAGTACCTGCATCTCCCAGGGTTTTGAGTTGGGCCCAAGTCTGCATAGCCCAGGCTGGAACCTTTTTTCTCTCACCTAATAGTTTAGGTCATCTAACAGATTATTCAAAAAACTAAGATCATAGCATCTGGTCCCATGACTTCATGGCAAATAGATGGGGAAACAATGAAAACAGTGACAGACTTTATTTTCTTGGGCACCAAAATCATTGCAGATGGTGGCTGCAGCCACAAAACTAAAAGATGCTTGCTCCTTGGAATAAAAGCTTTGACAAACATAGCGTATTATAAAGCAAAGACATTACTTTACCAACAAAGGTCCGTCTAGTCAAAGCCACGGAGAAGGAAACGGCAACCCACTCCAATGTTCTTGCCTGGAAAATATCATGGATAGAGGAGCCCTGTGGGCTATACAGTTCATGGGGTCACAAAGTGTTGGACACAACTGAGCAATTAACACTTTCACTTTCATGTATGGATGTGAGAGAAAGCTGAGTGCCAAAGAATCGATGCTTTTGAACTTTGGTGTTGGAGAAAACTCTTGAGGGACTGCAAGGAGATCCAGCTGAACTGAACTGAAGATTCAATATCCTCTCAGTTTTAATGCCCTCAAAATTACCAATCCATATTCCATATCAGAAATTTGTTGGCAATTTTCTATTTTTTAATTTTCTATTGGCTATTAAACATAAAATATACATTTTCATCTAAAATTTCAATATCTAGAGCCTAAAAAATTTGCAAAGTTTTTAAATAATAAAAGTGGATTGAGCTTGAAGAACTGAGGTCAGAAGAAACTTCAGTTCAGTTCAGTCGCTCAGTCGTGTCCAACTCTTTGCAACCCCATGAACTGCAGCACACCAGGCCTCCCTGTCCAACACCAATTTCTGGAGTCTACTCAAACTTATGTCCAGTGATGCCATCCAACCATCTCATCCTCTGTCATCCCCTTCTCCTCCCACCTTCACTCTTTCCCAGCATCAGGGTCTTTTCAAATCAGTCGGCTCTTCGCATCAGGTGACCAAAGTATTGGAGCTTCAGCTTCAACATCAGTCTTTCCAATGAACACCCAGAACTGATCTCCTTTAGGATGGACTGGTTGGATCTCCTTGCAGTCCAAGGGACTCTCAAGAGTCTTCTCCAACACCACGGTTCAAAGGCATCAATTCTTCGGCACTCAGCTTTCTTTATAGTCCAACTCTCACATTGACACTTGACTACTGGAAAAACCATAGCCTTGACTAGATGGATTAGAAATTAGAAAATTAGACATTCATAAAATAAAATCTAGGAACATTTTTCAAGATGATATTTATTTCATACTTTGAGTTTCACTGGAGAACCAAAGTAAAACTTTCCCAATCACATCAAAGTTTTGTTTTTATTGTGATTTTCCCTACCCCATAATCTAATATTTTCATCATATAATAATTTTAATGGCCCTAATTGTGGGACTGAGTTGGGGCTAGTATAATTATTTATGGTACCCTGTTTACTTTTAAACTTGTTCTGTGTTAGATGATAAAACTGTATTAATACCCTAACCATAACTCTAATACAAGGCAATAGCTATATTTCACTTATAGATACACTGTGTGAGGGAAAAACGGGGGAAGGTTTATAATTGCTCAGAATGGTCAAAAGCTAAATGACAGTGAAATTTAATATTCAATGATATGCAATAAAATTAGTTCCTTCAGTTCAGTTCAGTCGCTCAGTCGTGTCCGACTCTTTGAGACCCCATGAATCGCAGCACGCCAGGCCTCCCTGTCCATCACCAATTCCCGGAGTTCACTTAGACTCACGTCCATCGAGTCCGTGATGCCATCCAGCCATCTCACTCTGTCGTCCCCTTCTCCTCCTGCCCCCAATCCCTCCCAGCATCAGAGTCTTTTCCAATGAGTCAACTCTTCGCATGAGGTGGTACTGGAGTTTCAGCTTCAGCATCATTCCTTCCAAAGAAATGCCAGGGTTGATCTCCTTCAGAATGGACTGGTTGGATCTCCTTGCAGTCCAAGGGACTCTCAAGAGTCTTCTCAAACACCACAGTTCAAAAGCATCAGTACTTCGGCTCTCAGCCTTCTTCACAGTCCAACTCTCACATCCATACATGCCTACTGGAAAAACCATAGCCTTGACTAGACGGACCTTAGTCGGCAAAGTAATGTCTCTGCTTTCGAATATGCTATCTAGTTTGGTCATAACTTTTCTTCCAAGGAGTAAGCATCTTTTAATTTCATGGCTTAGCTATATTCAAAGGCACACCTAATTATTTATTTTGATAAAATTCTTACTCAATTTTGGGTCAGGTCTACAATCAGAAAGGAAAGTAGTGAATTCTGGGCCAAATTCAGTTGGCCAAAATGAAGTTTATAATTACCTCCTTTCTCAACTGTAAATCTAACAAGTTGTTCAACAAAAGTATGATTAGTGCAACTGCATACATGTCCTTCTTTTATAGGGACATTGGCTTCACTTTCTTGCTGAATCGCCTTTAATTCAAGGTTATCTTTATAATTTGATCTCTCCATTATGGCAAAATTACTCTTACCAAGAACATCAGCCCCTTCCCTTGATACCAAAAAGATACTTTTGATATATATCAATGATTGGAACCTTGCTACTAAGAATTATAAATTGCTATGACTGAGAAATTAACGTCTTAAAATCTAATTACCTCAATTTGTTGTAAGTACATTAAATTATTATGAAAGGACTTGCATTGAAATCTCTAAGTACCAAGTCTTCTCTTTATAGCTAAAGAATAAGTTGCTGCTTTTCCTATCATGCCTTAGGGATATATTTTAGTGTATAGAAATCTATCAAAAGAGATTAGAAATAAAAGTTTACTTTTTATTTTCCAACTTTAACCTTTAACAAGTATTTGGCCACAATTTTTCCAGATTGAATGATAGTTCAGTTCAGTTTAGTTCAGTCGCTCAGTCGTGTCCGACTCTGCAACCCCATGAATTGCAGCACGCCAGACCTCCCTGTCCATCACCAACTCCTGGAGTTCACCCAAACTCATGTCCATTGAGTTGGTGATGCCATCCAGCCATCTCATCCTCTGTCATCCACTTCTCCTCCTGCCCCCAACCCCTCCCAGCATCAGAGTCTTTTCCAATGACTCAACTCTTCACATGAGGTGGCCAAAGTATTGGAGTTTCATCTTTAGCATCAGTCCTTCCAAAGGACACCCAGGACTGATATCCTTTAGGATGAACTGGTTGGATCTCCTTACTGTCCAAGGGACTCTCAAGAGTCTTCTCCAACCCTGCAGTTCAAAAGCATCAGTTCTTCAGCGCTCAGCTTTCTTCAGAGTCCAACTCTCATAGCCATACATGACCACTGGGTCAACGTTCACTCTTGCCATCTCCTGTTTGACCACTTCCAATTTGCCTTGAATCATGGACCTGACATTCCAGGTTCCTATGCAATATTGCTCTTTACAGCATCGGACCTTGCTTCTATCACCAGTCACATTGTTTTTGCTTTGGCTCCCTCCCTTCATTCTTTCTGGAGTTATTTCTCCATTGATCTCCAGTAGCATATTGGGCACCTACCAACCTGAGGAGTTCCTCTTTCAGTATCCTATCATTTTTCCTTTTCATATTGTTCATGGGGTTCTCAAGGCAAGAATACTGAAGTGGTTTTCCATTCCCTTCTCCAGTGGACCACATTCTGTCAGACCTCTCCACCATGACCCGCCCGTCCTGGGTTGCCCCACGGGCATGGCTTAGTTTCATTGAGTTAGACAAGGCTGTGGTCCTAGTGTGATTAGATTGACTAGTTTTCTGTGATTATGGTTTCAGTGTGTGTTCCCTCTGATGCCCTCTCGCAGCACCTACTGTCTTACTTGGATTTCTCTTACCTTGGACATGGGGTATCTCTTCACGGCTGCTCCAGCAAAGCACAGCCGCTGCTCCTTACCTTGGATGAGGGGTATCTCCTCACGGGCCACTCCTCCTAACCCTGAACGTGCAGTAGCTCCTCTCGGCCCTAGCGTGCCTGTGCATCCGCCATTCCCTGATGGTAGTTCAGGCTAATATTTCAATAGTTTCATTTGTTGAATGTTAATAACATCTTCATTTTTCCTGATTTGAATTTAGAATTCTTTTTTAGTCCTCAGCCTAGTGACAGTGAGGCATTTATTTCATATTCAGATACAGAAAATTCTCTTTATATTACAAATAAGAACAAAAAACTCGACATAATAAAGTAACTTGTATGTATAATTCTCCTTAATTCATACTCTAATGGTCTACTTTCATATAATTAAGAATAAAATTATTTGCCTAATTGCCTTATTTCCTCGATCTTTGAGATTATAATCCATGTAGAGAGCAGCTTCTTAATGCTATTAAATGGAATGAGCACATCATCATTTTAATAAGTTAACATAATGACACATTTTAAGCTTTTTGACAACTGAGCAAAATTGTGAACTAAAATTGCTTTCATTTGTTTCTCCTCTGTCCAAATAAAACCACAAAAGCAGTGTTTCCCCTGACTTGCTGTGTAAGGACAGTTGGACCACACGACATCCTATCAGTTAGAATCCCCACTCCTTCCTCCTGCGGTCCCTCTCTGCTCTCATCACAGCACAGATTCTACGCCCTGAGATGGCTTGACTGTCGATTCCTCTGTGATGGCTATGCGAGGGCTCCATGTCCCTACACTGGAAATAGACATACAGTTAAAGCATTGAACCATGTCTCTGACTTCCTTTAGAGTCTCTGAAAATCAATTTGATAGTGAATGAGCTCGGATATTATCCAAATACAATGTCTGTTTTCATTATCTCCCTTTCTGATTTGCTTCCTCAACACTACATACTGTCTTCCACATGTGGGAATTTGAAGCTGTATATATTTTAGGTTAATAGTGTGTGTGTGTGTGTGTGTGTGTGTGTGTTTGATAAATGGTAATATGACTCTATTTATCTTTATTTTCCCTTTGATTTTTATTTTTGTTACCACGGTCTTTTTTTTTTTGCCGAATGATACAAATAAGATGAGAGTATAAAGAACACTGTTTTGTTTGACTATTTCTACTCTATTTAATTCACCATTTCTAGCTAACCTATTCAGAGAAGGCAATGGCACCCCACTCCAGTACTCTAGCCTGGAGAATCCCATGGACAGAGGAGCCTGATGGGCTGCAGTCCATGGGGTTGCGAAGAGTCAGACAGGACTGAGCGACTTCACTTTCACTTTTCACTTTCATGCATTGGAGAAGGAAATGGCAACACACTCCAGTGTTCTTGTCTGGAGAATCCCAGGGATGGCAGAGCCTGGTGGGCTGCCATCTATGGGGTCGCACAGAGTCAGACACGACTGAAGCGACTTAGCAGCAGCAGCAGCAGCAGCAGCTATCCTATTAACTCATTCTCTCCAAGATGAGCTATTATAATTCAGTATCTCATCAAAGTTACAAGATTATAAAAGTTAAAACTGGTAAACTTTAAATACCAGGAAAATCCCCTTCTGAAAATCCCAACTATGATAAAGCAAATTATTAAAGTAATAATATAATTTAGAACATATTAGAATTTTTTAGAAAGTGACATACAATTGTGTGTGTGTGTTTGTGTGTGTGTATGTATTACATATTTGGTTTCCTGAAAATAAGCTTGTTTCTCTTGAAAATCAGTTCTGTATTTGGAGTAACTAAATTCTTTTCCAAGATTTTATGTAAACCATATATTTTGCCTCTGAAGTTCTCAAAAATAATTTGGTTTCAAAAGCAATTTATGAAATATTTATTAAATTATGGCCCACTTCCATCTTTGGCATACTATACTCTTCCTTTTTTGCATTTAAATTCTCAGATAATTGAGAATATGCAATAACAAGAAAATGAG
>SJYQ01006682.1:134321-151586 GCA_006410935.1 Redunca redunca | reverse complement strand
GGCCAAATTTTAATCATAAGCCTATGTTCAAACTATATCATTCTGCTTTTAACTACTAGAGTTTGGGAAAATAAAACATGAAGTTAATAAGTTACAACCTTTACCAATAAATTGGCTATTTTTGCTGCAAGACAAGGTGACCATTTATGGTGCTAAAAAGATTTGCTTTCAAGCTCTTAAGAGGCTTCTTTTGAAATAGTGTCATTGTGATTATGGCAGTAAATGGTTCAAAGTCCACCTAATACATTCAGAGTTCAACAAATTCTCTGCATTTTCAGTCTGACCCACTTCATATTTATTGGGCTGTAATGACTGTGGATCACAACAAATTCAGGATGCTCTGGAAAAGCAAAACCTCTCCTATTAATAATGCAGAAGTTGGACATTAAAGTACTGTCACTGTGTTATTTTATGATGTGATAAAAAATGTTAAAAGTACATAACTGTACAACTGCAAGGGTACATTTGGGCATAAGAGTACTTTAAGTATTAAAGAGAAACAGGAATAAAATAAAAACCAACATGGCTTTTGTGCAGGCAAAAAGGGCATGATCCATGTTATCAGGCACAATAACTGTATGTATATGTGTGTGTGGTGTGTGTGTACATGTAGTGTAATGTGTTGAGTTCATGTCCGTGTGCATGCTTGGATATGAATGCATGCTCATTCATGTGCTATATGAGTTTATGTGTGTTTGTGTAAAGGCGGCATCCAGATTTCATGGCTCACAGTTGAAAGTGCTAATGACATGTTCAGAAATTGAAAGGATGGATGATGAGGGTTTGAAGTCAGGGGGTGACTACTTTTTAAGAACAAAGTTGCTGCTGCTGCTAAGTTGCTTCAGTCGTGTCCAACTCTGTGCGACCCCAGGGCTGGCAGCCCACCAGATTCCCCCATCCCTGGGGTTCTCCAGGCAAGAACACTGGAGTGGGTTGCCATTTCAGGCAGTGCCAAACCTAAGTGTCCAGCATGATCAGTAAATCCTGCAAGGTTCTAGTCTAGTTTGTAACACAGTGCCTGTTTCTTTCATGGAAATTGTATATTTAAACAAAACAATTTTTGAGAGGTGTCTGTGTTAGTTTCCTACTGCCATGATACAAATTGCCACACATTTACTGCCTTAAAGCAGCACGCATGTATTACCTCACAGTTGCAATGACTTAGGAGTTCAGACACAGCTTAGCTGAGTCCTCTGCTCAGGGACTCACAACCCTACATTTTAAGCATTGGCCAGGCTACTTTCATATCAGTAAGCTTGATCAGAAACGAATTTACTTCCACGTGTATTCAGGTTGCTGGCAAAATCTATCTCTTTATCATTACCGTCTCGGGGTATCTGATTTATAGCTGAGGGTTGACCAGGGTGACTCAGCTCACAGAGGCTACCGGCAGACCCATGCCACACGGCCTTCTCCAAAAGCAGTTTGAGTGGGTGCCAAGTCACTTCAGTCTGTCTGTCTCTTTGCAACCCTATGGACTGTAGCCCAACAGGCTCCTCTGTCCATGGCTATTAGCTTCTTAAGGGTAGCAGGGGAAACTTTTCTAACCTCAGGAAGGGCTGCTTATTCAAGGGCTTTTATCTGATTAATTAGGCCCACCATGGATAATCAATCTTTTGATTACAAATCAGCTGATTTGGGACTTTAATGATATCTTCAAAGTCCACTTACCTTTGCCATACAAGCAGCCTAATTAGGAGTGACATCCATCATATTCACAGTTCCCACCCATACTCCAGGGTAGGCTTATACAAATGAACCCCAGGGGGCAGGAATCTTGAGGGCCATCTTAGATTTCTGCTTGCCATAGCATCAGAACTCCTTTAATTTCCTATACAGATTTGTTGTTGTTGTTGTTCAGCTGCCCAGTCATGTCCGCCTCTTTGTGACCCCGGGGACTGCAGCGTCCCAGGCTTGCCTGCCCCTCGCCATCTCCCAGAGTTTGCCCAAGTTCATTTCCATTGTGTCAGTTGTGCAGCGCAGCCATCACATCCTCTGATGCCCTCTCCTTCTGCCCTCAGTCTTTTCCAGCGCCAGGGGCTTTTCCATGTGTCCATCTGTTCTCATCAGGTGGCCCAAGTACTGGAGTTCAGCTTCAGCACATATAGTTTACCTCCAGCCAGTTTCTGCCTCCAGGGAATTGAGTAATTAGTTACCAAGACTATAATTTAAGAACTGTTTGCAAACTTCACAGTAGATCTCTTTCTAGCACTCTTACTTTTGTCTACATTCACTATTATCCATTCCATTGCTTCATTCCTTGATTTATGCATAGGTCCGAGCCTGACAAACTATTGCACAAATTGCTGGTTTCGGCTTACTCTCTTCCCCCAAAGCCCACTCGTTATGCCTGCATCCTGTGTCTCACGGAAGCAACATGGAAAATGAGAGTAAATACTTGTCCCCAGACAGACCTGAATTTGATTTCTCCTACTTTTTATTAAAGCATGGGTAAACCATTTCACTTTTCTGAGTCTCAGTATCTTCACCTATCAAAAGAAATCATAATATTTACTTTCATTATAGCTAGAAGGAGAAAATATATGATGTATGCTTACACCTAGGAAAATACATGGCATGCAAGAAGTGCTCAATAAAAGAACAGTCCTTCTCTTAAGTATACATATCTTTTGGCAGTCACTCTAGGTTTTATACAGCTCAACGTTTGCATAATAATAGCTTTTATTTACCAATAACATTTATGTTGTAGATCATATATTAAGTATATTCTTCACAATGATCTCATGTAATGCTCTATTAGTTTCCTGTAGCTGTTGCAGCAAGTTTCAATAAATTAAACAAGCAGAAATTTATACTCTCTGGTTCTGATGGCCAGAAGTCCAACATCAACAGGTCAGCACTCTAGGGGGCATCCATTCCCTGCCCTTCCAAGTTTGGTTGCTCCAGGTGTTCATTGGCTTGTGGTCACCTCATTCCAATCTTTCTTTCCATTGTTGCATAGCTGGCCATTTTTTAAAAAATCATTTTATATTGCTTTGTAGTTTTGTGTTGGTTTCTGCCAAACCTCAACATGAATCAGTCACAGGTATACCTGTGTTCCCTCCTTCTTGAAACTCCCTCCCACCTCCATCACCATCCCACCCATCTAGGTCATTACAGAGCCCAGGTTTGAGTTCCCTGAGTCACAAAGCAAATTCCCATTGGCTATCTATTTTACATATGGTAATATATGTTTCCATGTTACTTTCTCCATAAATCCCACCCTCTTTTTCCTCCTCTTTGCCCCTCCGTGTCCATAAGTCTGATCTCATGTCTGTGTCTCCATTGTCATCCTGCAAATAATTTTATCAGTACTATCTTTCTAGATTCTATATATATGTGTTAGCATGTGATATTTGTTTTTCTCTTTGACTTACTTCACTCTGTATAATAGTCTCTAGATTCAAATACCTCGTTAGAACTGACTCAGATGCATTCCTTCCTATGACTGAGTAATATTGTATATATGTACCACACTTTCTCATCCGTGCATCTGTTAAAGGACATCTAGGTTGCTTCCATGTCCAAGCTATTGTAAATACTGTTGCAATGGTCATTGGGGTGCATGTGCTTTTTCAATTTTGGTTTCCTCAAGGTGTATGCCTAGTAATGGGATTGCTGGGTCATATGGTGTTTTTATTCCTAGCTTTTTAAGGAATCTCCATACTGTCTTCCATAGTGTTTATATCAGTTTACATTCCCACCAACAATGCAAGAGAGTTCCCTTTTCTCCACACCCTCTCCAGCATTTGTTTGTAAACTTTTTAATTATGGCCATTCTAACCAGAGTGAGGTGATATCTCATTGTAGTTTTGATATGCATGCTCTGATAATGAGCATTGATGAGCATCTTTTCATGTGTTCATTACCTATCTGTATGTCTTCTTTGGAGAAATGTCTATAAAAGCCTTTTGCCCACTTTCTGATTGGGTTGTTTGTTTTTTCTGTTATTGACTTGTGTGAGCTGCTTGTATATTTTGGAAATTAATCCTTTTTCAGTTGTTTCATTTGCCATTGTTTCTCTCATTCTGAGGGTTGTCTTTTCACCTTGTTTATAGTTTCCTTTGCTGTGCAAAAGCTTTTACATTTAATTAGGTCCCACTTGTTTATTTTTGTTTTTGTTTCCATTACTCTAGGAGGTGTGTCATAGAGGATCTTGCTGTGATTTATGTCATAGAGTGTTCTGCTTATGTTTTCCTCTAAGAGTTGTATAGTTTTTGGTCTTACATTTAGATGTTTAATCCATTTTGAGTTTAGGTTAGGAAGTGTTCTAATTTCATTCTTTCATATGTAGCTGTCCAGTTTTCCCAGTAGCACTTATTGAAAAGACTATCTTTGCCATATTTTATATTCTTGCCTCTTTTGTCAAAAATGAGGTACCCATAGGTGCCTGGATTTATCTCTAGGCTTTCTATCTTATTCCATTGGTCTATATTTCTGTTTGTGTGCCAGTACCATACTGTTTTGATAAATGTAGCTTTGTAGTATAGTCTTAAGCCAGGAAAGTTGATTCTTCCAGCTCCATTCTTTTTTCCCAAGACTTTTTTGGCTATTTCCCAAGTCTTTTGTGTTTCCATATGAATTGTGAGGGGTTTTTGTTGTTGTTGTTGTTGTTGTTCTAATTCTGTGAAAAATGCCATTGGTAATTTGATAGGGATTGCACTGAATCTATTGATTACATTTGGTAGTATAGTCATTTTCACAATATTGATTCTCCAATACTGACTTCCCCAAAACATGGAAAACTGAAAGTATTCCCTCTAAAATCAGGAATAGGACAAGAGTGCCCACTCTCAACACTATTATTCAACATAGTTTTGGAAGCCCTACCTATGGCAATCAGAGAATAAAAAGAAATAAGAGGAATCCAGATTGGAAAAGTAGGAGTAAAGCCTAACTGTTTGCAGATGACATGATACTATACACATAAAACCCTAAAGATACTATCAGAAAATTACTAATTCTAATCAGTGAATTTAGCAAAGTCACAGAATAGAAAATCAATACACAGAGATCACTTGCATTCCTATACACTAACAATGAAAAATCAGAAAGAGAAATTAAGGAATCAATCCCATTCACCACTGCAACAATAATAGCAAAAAATATCTAGGAATAAACCTACCCAAGGAGACAGAAGAGCTGTATACAGAAAGAATAAGACACTGATGAAAGAAATCTTCTCTGCCTTTTTTCTGTATGCCTCCTATAAGGACAGTTGTCATTAGAATTAGATTTAGAGCCCACCCAGAGAAACCGCGCCTATGTCTTCCTCTTAAGCTCTGTAAGTTGGTTACATCTGCAAAGATCCTTTGTTTTCTTAAACAAAGTATTCATAGTTGCTGGTGATTAGAACAAGGACATATCTTTGGGTATCTTTTGGGGGAGGGGGCACTCTTTAGCTCACTACTAACATCCAGACATCCCAGAATTTTAAGTATTAGTGTTCAATCATAGAAGAAGGAACTACATTTCAGAGATATGTAAGTACTTCTCCCGTGATCACACGGACGATTAGCAGTAGGACTGGAGGTAGCTACAAACACACCTCTGATTCTTGGCCTGCAGCATGAACCCATTGCTGCACATTGTTCTGGCCCAAGTCCCAGAGCTCTCGGGAAATCTTAACTGGAAGACACATCTATTAGTAAAAGAAGAAAGTTTTACTCTTTATTTTTTTCTTATAGGAGCTTAACATGACTTTCTGAAACTGTCAGAATCATTTCTTCTAGTGAGAATTAACCTGAGTGTGGGAGTGAGACTTGAATTGCTTTAAATTTGAAGATGTCAAAGTGAAGGTCGAGTAGATGCCTATCTTGGTTCTTTAATTAGAAGATCTCAGAGTTCTGTACTAAGATTTTTAAAGCAGGGTGAATCACTTCACCTTTGTGCTATGATCTTTGATGCTTTGTCGCTGACCCTTCTCACCACAAATTACAGTAATCAGAGACAATTTGGAAAAGAAAGTAAGTTTGGGAGTTTTGAAGAAACACATTGCCTCCCCAGTTTCCCCATCATTCCATTTTTGTCTCACCTTTCCAACTAACCTGGACTTCTACCTACATATGATTGATTGTTCATTATGATAAGTGGTTGTGTTGCAATGTATCCATGTATAGTTTTTAAATCATAACAAATTTCTTTCCCCATAGGAGTATTATCAGATCATCTGAAAAGAGCCTACCTAGTCTCAGCAACTAGAATTCCTTTTATATATTTATACTTTATATATATAATTCAATGTATAAGAAGTCCCACNAAGTCCCACTTTTCTAATGGAAAAGTCTTAAGCTATGATCTATGAAAATTTATGTTCTAGTTTTGGTTCTGCATTAATTAATTGTGTGACCTCAACTGAAAGCCAAGATAACATTTGTGCATTTTCATTATTTGCAAAACAGATCATTTCTTGACTCAAAGCATTGCTGTAAAAAAAATGTTATAAATGTTGAAAACATCAGGAAACAAAAAGTGTTTTCTAATCAAACAAGATAAAAGAATAAGAAGCAAATGAGATACACAAATTTAAAATCTATAACAAAATATTTTGGAACTTTTTCTCAGTCATTTTTCTACAGTTATCCTGGTTTATTTTAAACCTTGGCTCTCTGCTAATGACATTGGGGTACATGACTGAGATTTCAGAAGGACCATAATGTTGTTCATGAAATATAAATTTGACTCCACTAAAACACTTCTTTCTATAATGGCAGTTCTACAAGTTACAAGAAGTGTTTTTGGAAACTTATTCCAGCCTCATTTTCCCCCATCCCTTAATTTCCAGATGTGTTACAATACTTACTCTATGTGAAACCTCATCTGCCAGCCCTAGGGAGCTTTAATTCTCAGGCATTTACTTCAATAAATAAGTGGTTAAATAGTAACCAAGTGTGTAGTCCTTTCCAAGAGACAGTCAAAATGTTTGAAGGAGAATGCAAGGCGACTGAAAAGTATTTAAACTCAAAAGATTAGTGGAGCTGTCCAGGGACCAAAGTGACTTCTGTTGAGTGGAGGGGATAAAGATTGGCCTGCTGTTTTCCACAGATAGTTTGCATTTAAACCATAAAGTAATTAAATGTTTTAATTTTGACCCCCATGGTGCCTCTCCTTTTCAGAGCTCAGCAGGGAGGAAGAACTTAATTGGCATCATTTGGAAGGTTGGAGGGCCTAAGGTGGTAGCAAGCCTTTGTTTGTAGTTGAAAGCTGACATTTTGGTTTAGTATGTTGCTATACTTACCTATTCTGTTCCTTTTCTAGTTTATTAAGCAGAAAGATTGTGCTTAACATACTTTTAAAATGCAGCCTGACGTCTTCAAAAGTTATGGTGAAAATGTGTCTATCACCTGAGAGGTTAACACTTCATACACCCAAATTGGTGCCAAAACTGAGCATGTTTTTGTTTCTGACCTGATTTTGTACTCAGAGAAGGTTATACATTATTCGTATTGTTTCACTTTACCCTAGGACATATTCATATGAACATCCTATATGGTCTTGTCTCCTTGATTTTCTAGTTCACTAGCCTTTGAGTTAGGCTCATACACCTGCAATAATTGAACAACAGCATAGATTGTTTTTCAGTTGATAAAATAGAGAAATGTAAAAGAAGATAATTTTTAAAAATAGACTTACTTATCACTGAGACATCATCCCAAAACAGTGCCTGATATTAATATACTCCTTATATTTGAATACTCAGTGACTGAATGACTGTGTGCATTTTAATTTCTTATCATGTAATGCAGTATGGCACCTCTGATCCTGTCCTTGGCTCTATACCTTGAGGATATGATGATGTCCATAGAATGGGTTAGATTTAATGTTTAAATCAGAATATTTATATTTCAACTACAACACCTGTTTTTCTATTTGTATTGTGGTTAAAGGTGTGTTGGACTAAACAACTAAAGATCTAGATTTAAATATATGACTCATTTGTCTCAGATGCAAAATAAAGATCTTAAGTGTCTATCTATTTTACAGAATAGTCATATAAACAAAAGAGAGAATATATATTGTCTAGTTCAAACTCCAAAGATGCTATGCTATCCAAATGTGAGAGATTATTTTCAGGCTAGATAAGAAGCACCTCCATGCACATTTCTGGTAACCAGGAAGAAATGTGTGACAGCTGATAAAAAAAAAAAAATAAGTATTGAAATCTTTTTCTTTCATGTGGGACTGAATAGGAGAATAAACCTTTAAGCAGTATGTTGAAATGCTGACACATTGTTTGTTAATGCAAAACTGTGTATACAATCAAATTGTTTATTGTTTTCTAAAAAATAAGATCAGGATGTATGCTAGTATTTAAAGCAAAGTGATAAATGTTTAATAAATTCAAGGTTTTACCACATTCATTAATATTTCAACCAACTCTTTCATCAGTTCACTGTCCTGCATAATTATTCTTGTATCATTTACTGATTTATAAAAAACTATCCATTGCTTTGACCCAAGTGTGAATGAATATTAAACAGTTAAACATAATAAATATTTCTGTTAGTTTTCTTGTTTCAAGAGTAAACAGTCTTTAGGAACATTTTTAAATGGGAAGTCAAAAAGTGATGGAAATATTAACAAGATAAAGTGAGAGAGAAATTAAATGTACAATATATTATTTTATAAGTGCAAGAAGTAGGAGCGCAGGAAAATCTGAAAATTATTGCAATTAGCAATGTTCCAAGTCAAAGAGGCTTAAGGGAAAAATTGTGTGGAGGGGGCATCGTCATATAACAAAACTAAAATGTCTAGGGATATTCAATGAAACTATGAACCATACTGTGCAGGGCCACGAAGATGACAGTTCATGGTGGAGAGTTCTGACAAGACGTGGTTCACTGGAGAAGGGAATGGCAAATCGCTTCAGCATTCTTGCCTTGAGAACCCCATGAACAGTATGAAAAGGCAATAAGATAGGAAACTGAAAGATGAGCCCCCAAGATCAGTATGTGTTGAATATGCTACCGGGGAAAAGCAGAGAAATAGCTCCAGAAAGAATGAAGAGGCTGAGCCAAAGCAGAAATGATGCCCAGTTGGGATGTGCCTGGTGGTGAAAGCAAAGTCCAATGCTATAAGAACAACAGGGCTTCCCTTGTAGCTCAGTAGGTAAAGAATCTGCCTGCAACCAGCAGACCTGGATTTGATTCCTAGGTTGGGGAGATCCCCTGGAGAAGAAAATGGGAACCCAGTTCAATATTCTTGCCTGGAGAATCCCATGGACAGAGGAGCCTGGCAGGCTACAGTCCATGGGGCTGGAAGAGTTGGAAATGACTTAGCACCGAAACCGTCATAAGAACAATACTGCATAGGAACCTGCAGTGTTAGGTATATGGAATAAGGTAAATCGGATAAGGTCAAAGAAGAGATAGCAAAGTGAACATCGACATTTCAGGAATCAATGAACCAAACTGGATGGGAATGGGTGAATTTAATTCAGATGACTGTTATATGTACTACTGTGGGCAAGAACACTTAGAAGAAAAGGAGTATACCTCATAGTCAACAAAAGAGCATGAAATGCAGTACTTCGGTGCAGTCTCCAAAATGACAGAATGATCTCAGTTCGATTCCAAGGCAAACCATTCAACATCACAGTAATGCTAGTCTATGCCCCAAACACTAATGCCAAGGAAGCTGAAGTTGAACAGTTCTATGAAGACCTACAGACCTTCTAGAATTAACACCAAAGAAGATGTCCTTTTTGTAATAGGGGACTGGAATGCAAAAGAAGGAAGCCAAGAAATACATGGAGTAACAGGCAAGTTTGGCCTTGGAGTACAAAATGAAATAGGGCAAAGGCTAACAGAGTTTTGCCAAGAGAATGCACTGGTCATGGCAAACGCTCTCTTTCAACAACATAAGAGACAGCTCCATACATGGACATCATCAAATTGATTATATTCTTTGAAGCCGAAGACAGAGAAGCTCTAGGCAACCCACTCCAGTACTCTTGCCTGGAAAATTCCATGGACAGAGGAGCCTTGTAGGCTANACATAAGAGACAGCTCCATACATGGACATCATCAAATTGATTATATTCTTTGAAGCCGAAGACAGAGAAGCTCTAGGCAACCCATGCCAGTACTCTTGCCTGGAAAATTCCATGGACAGAGGAGCCTTGTAGGCTACAGTCCATGGGGTCGCAAGGAGTCGGACACGACTGAGTGACTTCACTTCACTTCATACAGTCAGTAAAAACAAGACTGGGAGCTGACTGTGGCTCAGAGCATGAGCTCCTTACTGCAAAATTCAGACATAAATTGAAGAAAGTAAGGAAAACCACTAGACCATTCAGGGATGACCTAAATCAAATTCTAGTCAATTATACAGTGGAGGTGACAAGTAGATTCAAGGGATTAGGTCTGATAGAGTGCCTGAAAAACTATGGATGGAAGTTCCTAACATTGTACAAGAGGTGGTGACCAAAACCATCCCTGAGAAAAAGAAATGCAGCAAGGCAAAATGGCTGTCTGAGGAGGCCTTACAAATAGCTGAGAAAAGAAGAGAAGTGAAAGGCAAAAGAGAAGGGGAAAGATACACTCATTTGAGTGCAGACTTCCAAAGAATAGCAAGGAGAGATAAGAAAGACTTCCTGAGTGATCAATGCAGAGAAATAGAGGAAAACAATAGAATGGGAAAGAATAGAGATCTCTGAAAGAAAATTAGAGATACCAAGGGAACATTTCATGCAAAGATGGGCACAGTAAAGGACAGAAATTGTAAGGATGTAACAGAAGCAGAAGATATTAAGAAGAGGTGGCAAGAATATACAGAAGAACTGTACAGAAAAGGTCTTAATGACCTGGATAACCATTATGGTGTGGTCACTGACCTAGAGCCAGATATTATGGAGGGTGAAGTCAAGTGGGCCTTGGGAAGCATTGCTATGAACAAAGGTAGAGTAAGTGATGGAATTCCAGCCGATCTCTTTCAGATCCTACAAGCTGATGTTGTTAAAGTGCCACACTCAATATGCCAGCAAATTTGGAATACTCAGCAGTGGCCTCAGGACTAGAAAAGGTCAGTTTTAATTACAATCCCAAAGAAAGGCAATGGCAAAGAATGTTCAAACTACCACACAATTGCACTCATTTTAACTTCACATGCTAGAAAAGTAACGCTCAAAATCTTTTAAGCTAGGCTTCATCAGTATGTGCACCAAGAAATTCCAGATGTACAAGCTGAATTTAGAAAAGAAAGAGGAACCAGATATCAAATTGCCAATGTCTGTTGGATCATAGAAAAAGTAAAAGTATTCCAGAAAAATATCTACTTTGTTAACTACACTAAAGCCTTTAACTGTGTGAATTACAACAAACTGTAGAAAACTTAAAGAGATGGGAATACCAAACGACCTTACCTGCCTCTTGGAAACTTGTACTCAGGTTAAGAAGCAACAGTTAGAACCAGATATGAAAGAACAGACTAGTTCAAAGTTGGGAAAGGTGTACATCAAGGCTCTTTATTGTCACTCTGCTTATTTAATTTATATGCAGAGGACATCACACAAAATGCTGGGCTGGATGAAGCACAAGCTGTATTCAAGATTGCCAGAAGAAATATCAACAACCTCAGATATACAGATGATACCACCCTAATGGCAGAAAGCAAAGATAAACTAAAGAGTCTCTCAGTGATGGTGAAAGAAGAGAGTAAAATAGCTGGCTTAAAACTCAAATTCAAAAAACTAAGATATGGCATCTGGTCCCATCACTTCGTGGCAAACAGATGGGGAAAAAAATAGAAAGAGAGGCAGGTTTTATTTTCTTGGGCTCCAAAATCACTGCAGATGGTGCCGCAGCCATGAAATTAAAGATGCTTGCTCCTTGGAAGAAAAGTTATTACAAACCTTGACATCATATTCAAAAACAGAGACATCACTTTGCCAACAAAGTTCTGTATAGTCAAAACCATGGTTTTTCCAGCAGTCATGTACAGATGTGAGAGCTGGACCTTAACGAAGGCTGAATGTGGAAGAATTGATGCTTTCAACATGTGGTTCTGAAGAAGACTCTTGGGAGTCTCTTACAGCAAGGAGATCAAACCAGTCTATCCTAGAGGATATCAACCATGAATATTCATTGGAAGAATTGTTGCTGAAGCTGAAGCTCCAATACTTTGGCCGCTAGATGTGAAGAACTGACTCATTGGAAAAGACCCTGATGCTTGAAAAGATTGAGGGCAGGAGGAAAAGGGGATAGCAGAGGATGAGATGGTTGGATGGCATCACCGACTCAATGAACATGAGTTTGAGCAAAGTCTTGGAGACAGTGAAGAACAGAGAAGACTGGAGTGCTGCAGTCCATGGGATTGCAGAGTCTGACATGACTGAGCAATTGAACAACAACTAAACTTCTAGATAAAGCATAGTACAGCTGAATCCAGAGGCTCAAACAATATTGATAGATTTTTCCCTCTCCATATCTTGGCCCTGCTTTAATTTGTGTTCGCTTTATTCTCAGGGAGGAAATCGTTTTGGTTCCATCACGGCCACTGGCAGGCCAAGGCTTACTTCCAAAATCTGGCATACTTAGCCAGTTTGCTTTTCTACCCATAGCTCAGGCAAAAGCTTCACGGTCAATACCCATTAGCTGTGATTGATCAAGCCTGGTGGTTGACATGTCTGCTTCTGAATCAATCACTGTGGGCAGTGCAGGGTGGGAATCTCATGGGCAAGTTTTGAATGATATGCCTGGTTCCAAAAAGGGTGAGCAGAGTCAGGCTCATCGAACCTACCTGATCAGAGAGTCAAGGAAATGAGCAGCTACACAAAAAGAGGTAATCAGTGCCAGGGAGGCAAAATCAATGTGTCCTCTGGAGACAGTAGTACAGCAGTGAGGAAACATCCAGAGAATGCAGTGAAGGGTGTGAGAGAAGGGAGTTGTGAAAGGAAGGACTGAAGCACCGCAGGAAAGCACTGCTATTTTCAGGAGGACAACAAATCCTCCATAAAATGAATGATCTTGGTTATTGGATCACTGTAGACGGGATATGGTCAGTTACTTGCAAAATACTCAGAGCAGAGATGACAAAAGAGCAACTGAAACATCGACATAGCTGAAATCTTAGTGTGTCATTTCTTGGGAAGTACACTTTAAGACTTCTGTTTGAGGAACTTCCAGGTCAAAACTAATCTCTTATAGTACTATTTGTGAGTTGGAGATGGAAATGGCAACCCACTCCAGTACTCTTGCCTGGAAAATTCCATGGACTGAGAGGCTCCTCAGAGCCTGGTAGGCTACATACAGTCCATGGGGCCGCAAAGAGTCGGATATGACTGAGCGACTTCACTTTACTCACTGTTTCTGAGTAGAGACATAGTCACGTCATCCCAAACCATTAGTGGCATTAAGGAAGCTAGAAGTAAATATGACCAGAAGTGTAGTGACATATTTGAAAGAACGGGTTCTGAAGTCAAGCTGTCTTTGCTTAGCTCTTCTCTTTGCTGTCTGTAGGACTTTGAGAAAGTTACTTAAGGTAATCATTCCTTAGTTTACACATTTAAGATATGTATGTAATATTAAAACCTCAGTTCAGTTCAGTCGCTCAGTCGTGTCCAACTCTTTGCGACCCCATGAATCGCAGCACACCAGGCCTCCCTGTCCATCACCATCTCCCGGACATTACTCAGACTTACCAGGATATGTCCAGAACTGTGAAAGGTCTGAAAATTTGACGCACTCGCAAGCTGACAAATTATCTTGCCAGAGTTTTATGGATGCTGATATAAAACAAGAATCTCCCAAGTCAGAGACAAAGAGCGTGATGAGTCATGACACATGCCATTTCTTCTTTCCATCAAAGCCCTGCAAAGTGACATGGAGGGGCCTAGGTGGGTGCTACACATACCGTGGATTTCTATCATGGCTGAGGACCACTGAGCATTAGAAACTTGAGATTTGTGCAATCTGCTGCAAGCAAACCTCTCTGATCTTTGTCTTGGAGGAAGATATGATCTTTATAGTAAAGGAGAAAAAACAAACCAATTGTTTTCTTGGGAGGGAGACACAATACCTCCTCAGTTCAGTTCAGTGGCTCAATCATGTCAGACTCTTTGCAATCCCATGACTGCAACACACCAGGTTTCCCTGTCCATCACCAGCTCCCAAGCTTGCTCGAACTCATGTCCATGGAGTTGGTGATGCCATCCGACCTTCTCATTCTCTGTCGTCCCCTTATCCTGCCATCAATCTTTACAAGCATCGGGGTCTTTTCCAATGAGTCATCTCTTTGCATCAGGTGGCAAAAGTATTGCAGCTTCAATTTCAGCATCAGTCCTTCCAATGAATATTCAGAACTGATTTCCTTTAGGATTGACTGGTTTGGTCTCCTTGCAGTCCAAGGGACTCTCAAGAGTCTTCCCTAATACCATAGTTCAAAAGCATCAACTTTTTGGTGCTGACTTTTCTTTCTAGCCCAACTCGCACAACCGTACATGACTACTGGAAAAGCCATAGCTTTTACTAGATGGACCTTTGTCAGCAAAGTAGTTTGTCTGTTTTTTAATATACTGTCTAGGTTTGTCCTAGCTTTTCTTCCAAAGAGCAAGCATCCTTAATTTGCAAAATACTAGAGGAACACAATAGAATTAGAAAGACTAGAGATCTGTTCAAGAAAATTAGAGATATAAAGGGAACATTTCATGCAAAGATGGGCACAATAAAGGACAGAAATGGTATGGACCTAACAAAAGCAGGAGATAAAAGAAGAGGTGCAAGAATATACAGAAGAACCATACAAAAAATATCTTAATGACCCAGATAACCACTATGGTCTGATCACTCACCTAGACTCAGACATCCTGAAAAGTGAAGGTAAGTGGGCCTTAGGAAGCATCACTATGAACAAAACAAGTGGAGGTGATGGAATTCCAGTTGAGCTATTTCAAATCCTAAAAGACAGTGTTGTGAAAGTGCTGCACTCAATATGCCAGGAAAATTGGAAAACTCAGCAGTGGCCACAAGACTGGAAAAAGTCAGCTTTCATTCCAATCCCAAAGAAAGGCAATGCCCCAAAATGCTCAAACTACTGCACAATTGCACTCATCTCACATGCTAGGAAATTAATGCTCAAAATTTTCCAAGCACGGCTTCAACAGTACATGAACTGAGAACTTCCAGATGTTCAAGCTGGGTTTACAAAAGACAAGGACCCAGAGATCAAATTGCCAGCATCTGTTGGATCACAGAAAAAGCAAGAGAATTCCAGAAAAACATCTACTTCTGCTTCATTGACTGCACCAAACCTTTGACTGTGTGAATTACAACAACCTGGGGAAAATCTTAAAGAGATGGGAATAGCAGACCACCTTACCTGCATCCTGAGAATTATGTATGCAGGTCAGGAAGCAACAGTTAGAACTAGACATGGAACAACAGACTGGTTCCAAATAGGGAAAGGAATATGTCAAGGCTGTATGTTGTTTACCTGCTTATTTATCTTATATGCCATGTACATCATGAGAAATGATAGAATGGATGAAGCACAAGCTAGAACCAAGATTACCAGGAGAAATATCAATAATCTCAGATATTCAGGTAACACCACCTTCATGGCAGAAAGCAAGGAGAAACTAAAGAGCCTTGTGATGAAAGTGAAAGAAGAGAATAAATAAGCTGGCTTAAAACTCAGCATTCAAAAAATGAAGATCATGGCATCTGGTCCCATCACTTCATGGCAAATAGATAGGGAAACAATGGAAACAATGACGGACTTTATTTTCTTGGGCTCCAAAATCACTGCAGATGGTGACTGCAGCCATGAAATTAAAAGACAGTATCTATATTCCAAACTTTTCCCTACACAACACTTTTGAGAATGTAAACAAGGGCAAAGGGCAACTATTATCTGTAGAAGCAAGAAGCAAAGAAATGCACGAGACCCATAAAGAATCCTCTCCCAAGAGTTAATAGATGTATTATTAGTATATTAAATCCATTTAAAAGCTATTATTGTATCATATATTTTATTCCATCATTTTAGCTCTCAGATATATGATTTATGATCATATCTGATTAGTCTAATGCTTGTAAAAAGACAAGCAACAACTGTATAGAAGGTCCCAAACATCCAGACACAGAATTGTGTCTCACAGTAAGTCCCTAGACAATCATCATTTTATTTATTTATTTGTCCTGTTCTTAATATGCCTCAACTCAGACTTGGGAGTATTCCAGTTTTCATTTTTTCCCCATGCTGACTGACTGCAATTTTAAGTAAGATTTTGTTATTAACAAAATAGTTTCATTTCCTCAGTAGTTATGGAAGAAATATTGTGCATTATAAAATAATAATGATAGCCACAACACTAATCCAGAAAACAATAAAAGCCCACATTATCTCTGCTTAATACTTTTTGTTAATGCTTTTCTCTTAACATCATGGGGAATTGCTTTACAGAGTTAAATTACAAAGTTATAGATAGAAAAATTGAGAAATGTAACCAACAGGAGAAAACTAAAAATTATCTTGGGAAGAAGTGAAGCTGTAAATTTGAAGATGAAAAATCAGAAAAAAAAAAAGTCAGAGATAAGATAAAGGAGGATATACACCTGAAGTAACATAGCTTTCATTAGTTAACTATAAATTATGATTCATTAGGTGTTTTTTTTTTTCACTAGTAAAACTGAGTTTTCAAAATCCAATATGTGTAGTCATAGAAAATAGAAAATACCTGGAAAGAAAATACCTGTACACCACAGTGTAAAGGCGGTTAAAAGAGCAAGTAAACTCAAACAACCCATCAACAAACTCACCAAAGGATAATCCGCTAGCTGCCAGTGAAATGGTTTGAATTTTCTGCCAGAAGGCCAGATGCTGCTCAAGACAAAATTAAACTTAAATAAAGTACTGTGAAAGAATCTGTGGCCTATAGTATATACTTTTATGGGTAGAANTCCAAGGGACTCTCAAGAGTCTTCTCTAACACCACAGTTCAAAAGCATCAGTTCTTCAGTGCTCAGCCTTCTTCACAGTCCAACTCTCACATCCATACATGACCACAGGAAAAACCATAGCCTTGACTAGACAAACCTCAGTCAGCAAAGTAATGTCTCTGATTTTGAATATGCTATCTAGGTTGGTCATAACTTTTCTTCCAAGGAGTAAGCATCTTAATTTCATGGCTACAGTCACCAACTACAGTGATTTTGGAGCCCAAAAAAATAAAGTCTGTCACTGTTTCCACTGTTTCTCCATCTATTTGCCATGAAGTGATGGGACTAGATGCCATAATCTTAGTTTTTTGAAAGTTGAATTTTAAGC